>PVIU01005161.1:0-73800 GCA_004026605.1 Ondatra zibethicus
ACTCAGGTCCTCCTTTGTATGCAACAAGCACTTTTTCAAAAAAAAGGTAGATTTATGTGTTTGTTCATTTGGTTTGTTTTTTAACTACAAGGAAAAACTAAGCAACATGAGAGATAGAACAAAATCAGTATTGCACATCCTGGATCTACTCCACTCTCACAGGTCCATTTTTCTCCACCCTCTGACAAAATTATAAGCCACAGAAATACATTGAGAGCATTCCCTAAAAATGTTATGTTAGTGAATGGCAAGTGCTTTGTTTGTCAAGGTATTAAGACTGTCTGTTCATTTTTATGTAAAGAAAATAACACGAGAAGATGTCATATTGACTGTAAGACCAGACTGCTGGAGTTTCTAGAGAGTAGACTTGTCATGGCTCAACATGTGAAGATGTTCAAATCCACTAAAGTGAATGAAATTGATGAGAGATTATTTTTAACATCTTCCACTTCTGACACCTTTGTCAAAGCTACCTTCATCACCCTTTACTCAGAGCTTGTCACTAGCCACCTCTTCTCTTTTTTTGATGACCTCCATTTGCCATACAGTGACCAGAAAGACCAGGCCATGTCATTCCTTTACTGACAAGTGCCATTGTGTCCAGAAAATCCCACAGTGTCCTAGAACCTAGATTCCCCCCAAAACTACTCCCTTTCCTGACTGTGTTCCTTATCTTTGTAGGACACCAGCTCAGTCCCCTTGAAGTTTTATGCTAGCTGTTTCCTCAACCCAGTAAACCTCTCCCCACTACAGAGTTTCCATGGGAAACTTCTGATATTCAGATTAAATTTAAATCCCAGCTCATCTCTTCACATGTGCCTATCCTGACCAATGACTGCGTGTGTGTGTGTGTGTGTAAGTTTGTACATGGGTGTGCATGTGTGTATTTTGAGACAGGGTTTCTCTGTGTAGCTCTGGCTGTCCTGAAACTCACTCTGCAAATCAGACTGGCCTTGCACTCACAGAGACCAGCCTGCCTCTGCTTCTCAAGTGCTGATGTGGTAACTATGTATTTTTAATGAGTATATTTTCAGTTTGAAGATATGAAACATTCATAAATGTGCTTAGGATATATTCATTTGAGAAAAATTTACAATGTATACTAATATTAGCCAAAATATGAAAATTCCTTCCATCTCAGTTAGCATTGCTTAGTACTTTCCTGCATAGTGTGTTCTTTCCAGGCGCAGCTCAGCCCCATCCTGTGACCTATTTTAATGAAGTTGTGACCTTTGTATGGAAAACATCAATCTCTGGGAAGAGATAGGTCAATAGTCTTAACCAAGTAGAACAAAATATAAGACTTCTACAATCCCTCTACAAAGAGTGTTCCAAACCTTAATTCTTCAGACTAATGGGAAAGCGAAAGATAAAATGTGCTGTTCTTAAATACCGAGGTCTCAGTAAGGACCGTGTAGGTCAGTGGTAGAGCTTTACCTAATATACAAAATCCCTAGGTTCAACTCCCAGAACCACCAAAACACAAAAAGTAATGAACTCAATTGAATACTCAGAAACAAATCTCCAAGTACCTAAAAAACTCGTGAATCAGAATAGATATTCCTGGGGCCACAGCCATCCTCCCAAGTGAATGCAACAGTATAGTTCTTAGATGTAATCAAGCTTACCTCATATAATTGGACAGGTTTAGCTTTTGCATCCATGATACACAGCCTAGCAAGGGTATTCTGACTGCTTAATTGCTGCATTTACATGTGTCAGGACCTTCTGTGGAGGCAGCAGCTCCCTTGAATTTACAGTAAGTGGTCATGTGCCTATGTGTTAAATCTCTTAGGAAGTACAAACATACCACCTGCTTAGAACATTTTACAGAAATACAATCTATTTTTGTTTTGACAGGTACATATGTAAGGCTAATTATAATTTTGAGATAATTTCCATGATACGATATTCAATATAAAGAGCAGAATCCATTATCATCTATCTGTATTCTGTCTGTTTTCCCCTGTGAGACTTTAAAAAAAAATTCCACCTATTTTTTTTTCCTGAGTAGCTGATATTATCTCTCTGACAAATACTGTTTCTGCTTGCCTCTTTCAGCACTTTTGTGTAATGGAAAATTTCACAAACATTTGCAAGAGATATTTGTGCCCTTGGTTGTCCGCTACGTAGACCTGATGGAGTCTGCCATCGCCCAGTCAATCCACAGAGGTTTTGAGCAGGAGACATGGCAGCCTGTCAAGTAGGTACTCCGGTGTCCATAGCGCACCAGTCCTAGTCTTGACCTTATTACTTTACCTACAGCCGTCTGTGGTGATTGCTTATGGTGCTCCCTTCCCACGTTGTTTGTTTCTTTACAGGAATATCGCCAACAGTCTTCCCAATGTAGCTCTTCCAAAAGTTCCAAGTCTGCCTCTTAATCTTCCACAGATTCCTAGCTTTTCTACTCCTCCGTGGATGGCTTCTTTATATGAGTCCACGTGTGTATCCCTCACTTACTTCCTGGTGTTGTGTTAGCTAGTGCATGGCCTGGGCTGTCTTCCGTGCAGATGTGTTCAGAGTGCATGGCGTTTATCATTGTTGGTTGAGGAGTACTGTCTTTGGCTTTATGTATTTGAGTGTCTTAAGCTATTAAGCTGAGCTTAGCATATTGATGATAAGTGATAGAGGTTGAAAGAAAGAAAGCACACTGGTTTTATGTTGTTCATGTCTAGTCTTTGTGGCAGATGTCATTTTTTTTTTTAAATCCCAGGTTGTGGAATCTCTCCTAAGTAGTCCAACCCTGAATTTCCTATGTTGATAACTGTGGTAAATTCAAGGATGCTTGCATTCAGCTTTCTTACTGCCCATGTCCTTGACTTTGTACATGAAGAAAACCATCAGGGGAGGGTATCAATTGCATCATTTTTATCTTAGTGTTAACAACAAAGAAGCAGAATTAGACCTTGCAGGGAAGTAAGTGCTCCCAATGCCAGGATGTTCTTCTGCCATTCCTTTCCTGATTAAATTGAAAAACTTGCAATTTTAAGGTACTCTTGATACCTTTAAAGGCCACATTTATTTACTCCACCTGCGGTGAACCTACCTACTACAGACTAAGAGTTATTATGGGAAAGGGCTCTAAAATTGAATATGTCTCACCTTAGACCTTAACTTATGAATCATAAATCTTTCTTAGCCTCACTTTCCTTGATTCGAAAATGGTTGATTCCTAATTTATAGATAGTTTGGTGGGGGAAAAGCAGGAATACTGTATAAAAGTGTCTGGCACATACTAAGCTTTTTATAAATAATTACTGCTATTGGAACATGTTAGGTGTCCAATAAATGGTAATTACTTCTGTATTATCATTGTCCCATCATTATTATTTACAGTTTTCCTCTTTTGGAAAGTCAGAGCCTTATAGCAAATGAAGTTACACATTTAGTTTACAGTTGCAAAAAGACAGTACATCTTTTACTCATGATCTTATATTAATTCAGTTAGCACAACTAAAATAAAAATTAAAGAGAATTTATCCATGTATTCAGAATTTGCTGTGTTCTAGATACGGTGCCAAGTTCTTTATCTCATTTTATCATTATAACAACTCTGTAAGGTAAGTGTCACTATCTCCATTTCACAATTTAAAAAGTGTCATTCCTGAGTAAATTAAAAAGAGAAAAAAGCTATAATTGATAGGCAAATTGTAAGTGATAGGCAGAAATTTGAACCCACACTCATTGGACCTCCAAACCTTTCACACACTTCACTTTTTATTCTGCTTCAACAGAACAAACTACTCAAAAACTTAACTAGCTTTCTCTGTACCCACCACCCACCATCAAATCTATTCTGTCTTGTATATATCCAATCAAGAAAACAAAGAGAAAGAGACCAAGAAAGAGACCAATAGCCTGTGAAAAAAAGTTTGGTAGCATTCTCCCAAGTTAAACACCATTATTGGCCTGGAAACATAACTAGGTTATAGTCCTACATGTCAATCTTTTTCTTAGAGTTAGTTGCTTTGTGCCATTGGAATATATAGAGTGACTTCTGTGTATGCTCAGAAATTACAGGATAAGGAACCTTTCTAAATTTATGATTTTGATCTGTCTAATGGTGTCTAATTTCACTTTTCTTCCTCCTTCTCCATTTACATTTTATGAAGACAGTGTTGTAGACATTATCCTGTATAATTTAGTTTCTTATTGCTATTCTGTTAGCTTGGAGATGTATGTGAAACATGAGCCATTTCTTTTGTTGTTGTTGGAACCCTTAACAAAGTGACATAAATCTTAAGACAGGAATCATGGCAAGTGTGTAATGATGCCTTCATTGTCCTAGGCAAATAAAAAGTATAAAAAGTTGATCTCCATGATTTTTACCAAGATTATTAGGTTCTTTGTTGTCATAGTGACCATGATTATTCATAATGTTATGACGTTATTGCAATTCTCATTTGATGAGTTTCATTCTGAAAGTCTTACACATATGTATCATGTACTTTACTCTGATACATCATGGCCTACCCTTCATGTCCCCTCCTCTCCCAGTGGTCCCCTTCCTGTTCCCAAATAGTTTCCCCCTTCTACTTTCAGGTCTTTTTGTTTTAAGTCTAAGTCCAGAGTATTAGCAACATCATGTAACACTTGTCTTTCTGAGCCTGGCATTTTTAT
Organism: Ondatra zibethicus; assembly: GCA_004026605.1. Taxonomy (NCBI): domain Eukaryota; kingdom Metazoa; phylum Chordata; class Mammalia; order Rodentia; family Cricetidae; genus Ondatra; species Ondatra zibethicus. Next base: position 4,621 of record PVIU01005161.1, read on the forward strand.
ATTCATTTTCCTACTGTGTAAATCAGTTTTTGATGTTTTGTTATAAAACATTGAGGAATAAGAAACATTTCCATTTTGTGTTAAAATGAAAGTTTTTACTACTAGTAGAATGAAAAAATGCATTGAGCAACTCAACTAAGGTGATAGATCACTAAGAGGGCAAGCTCCTATATAGGCCCTAGGTTTGATCCCAACTCGACTAAGGTGATAGATCAGTAAGAAAGCAAGCCTCTAATGTAGGCCTTAGGTTTGACCCCAACACCAATAAATAAACAGACAAACAAACAAATAAAAAGGTGGCTTTGACAAAGTTGCCCCACGCTAGCATTGCAGTCTCTGGCTGATGTGTAGCAGTCATCAGTACCGGACATCATTGGTAGCTTCTTGGGCATAGAAGCAGAGATGATGCCAGTGCCTCTTGGGACAGGGACAAGCAATACAACACAGATCCATAGCAACCTCTCACCTTGCATGGAACTGTGTAGGGCTTGCCAATCTTTTTCCCCAAGTAGCCTCTCCACACAGGGACGATGGAAAGCTTGTCCAAGGTGATGGCCCCTCAGATGACACTGGCCACCTCACTGGAGCACTTAACACCAATACCAACATGTTCATTATAGTCCTCACGAGTGACAAAAGCCTTGAACCTGGTCCTCTGTAGCCCGAGTCTGCTTTTGCACTGGCATGATCCTTAGAACCTCATCCTTCAGGGATGTGCCTAGGAAAAATTCAATCTGGTGGACCAGCTTGGTGATGGGAACCACTCCTTGTCTTCATCTTTACCTCTATGAGCCTTGCACCTTGACCGTGACCACAGCCTCTACAATGACCAGGAATCCTCCGCAGAAGCTGACGCATCCTCCTAATCCTGGCCCCCCAGTGCAGATGCACCAGCGTCATTTTCCCTTTGATGCTTTCCCAGAGAAGAAGGTTCCCAATGTTTTTAAAAAAGAAAGATTCAGATGATCCCTTCCCATCTTTCTCTCTCTAGATAGAGTCATCAATTGGGAAGGGGTGGCAGTACAGGTGATTGTCATTAGCCCTGCAGATAAATGTCATTGAGCTAAATTTCTACTGACTTAGGGAATTATGTCAGCATCCATTACTCACATTTGAGATCTTTAATCTGTAAGTAATATTTTTAGGACTAGGTCACTGATTAGAAATAATCTTAAATTCAAAGTCTCTGAATAAATTGCAGGTTATCTTACCAAATCCAGAGAAAACCTATTTATATTTTTCATCTATTTAATTATAACAGACTCTTACTAGACCAATTAAATTTACAATTAAACACATTGATTGTCTCTAATTTTAACATAGCATTAAGCAGAAGAAAACCGCATTCATGTCTTTATCAAGTATAATTCACATTTTGTATAAAAATTTTAATAGAATTATCTTGACTATGAGATCTTGTTTTGATAATTTTTGTTGGTGGTGTATTGCTAAAGCGTGCACATTTCTAAAGTTACATTCCTCCAAAATTTATAAGCCAGCTTTGCCTCTTGCCAAGTGCCTCCAATTAAAGCACAGATCTAACTATACCCACTGGATACATGAGGGGAGATTGCCTGCCCTTTTATTCTTCTCATGTGCCTCTTATACATGTGATCCATGTAAAGAGGGCAGTGTCTTACACATTCTTCACGGCAGTGTCAGTGCAGCCTTGTCAGGTCTTTATGGATGCTGCATGCGGCACACATTAAGGTGTGGAGACAATCAGTGAGGAAAATTCGGTGTGTGCTATTCAGTTTTGTCATGATTGGTCCCTTGAGAACTTCACTCCGAAGACAACTTGGCTAGACCAGGAGATCCTGAGAAATTCCTGGCAGAATGGATAGAGATAGCAACTTAAATTGGAGATAGAGCTGAGACACTGAGGCCAGGGTGCAGGGCAGAAACCAAGCTTTTAATTAGCCAGGGCAAGGGTGAATTTTCTAAAGCTCGCTAATTAAGTTATAGTTAGCTAAACATTGTGGTCATTTAAATAATATGTATTCAAGTTTCCAGTGTGCCCTTGTAATAAATGGGTTTTATTTCTTTAATTTTGTTTTGCAAAGTAAGAATATAAATTTAGTGTAATACATGTGGAGCGGTTATTAGAACACTGAGAACAAATAAATCAGACCTTGCTCGGGTTTTTTTTTTTTTTACTTCTGCTTTGCTCTGATTTTGCGATTGAGTCTCAATATGTTCTAATGCAGGAGTATTTTACTTTCAAACATCTGTCATCCTATCAACTGGATACTTGGCTCATGGAAAGTAGTGATGTATCGCTTGCTCAAATAACATACAAACTCTGCTGCAGATTACCTTCATATATGGTGTGAAAATACCATATATGAGTACTTTTCTCACCGTGATGAATGCTGGCTAAGTCATGCCTAAAGACTGGAAATGTGTGATTTTGCTCCAACTTCAGAGCACCTCAAATACCATTTCTGTGCTAGACTATTTCTGTAATGTTAGATTTTAGTCATGAGCTAGAAGCATCACAAAGCAGTTCAAACTAAAAGCAAAGGTTTGCCTTCCTACCTAACCTATTATTTCCTTTGTGCTCCTTTCCTGTAGATAGAAGCCACAGTGACTACAGAGGTGTAGGTACATGGATGACAGTAAGGTATTAATAGGTGTGAGCATACAAGTTTGCTTGCACAAAACACTTTTCCAAATCTGTAAGAGAAAATAATTTTATGTATTCATCATTATCTTAGAAATTGGTAAAGAATTCTTAAAATACCTGTCCTATACACAGCTTGATTTTTATTTTGTTTTGTTTTTTTAGACAGGGTTTCTCTGTGTAACAGTCCTAACTGTCCTGGAACTAGCTCTTGTAGACCAGGCTGGCCTCAAACTCACAGAAATCCACCTGCCTCTGCCTCCTAAAGGCATGTGCCCCCACTGCCCAGCTACACATCTTGATTTCTTATCTTTTGTCCCCTTTGCAAAAACTCACTACCGCATCTGTTTCTCTTATATTCTCTTTGCCTTACCTCATTAAGAAGTTGAAAGGAGGACTTAGAACGCCAGCCCAAGGGAACCCTGGATCATGAGAGATTGGGTGTGGTCTATTCTTCCCTGATGGCAATAGCACAGAAAGGAGAACCAGTGGATGGGTGGTCCACATTGTTGTTAACACTGCAAGTTCATGGTGCTCTTCGTTCTTCCTCTTTCTTCTAGCAATGGCTCAGCAACATCTGAAGACCTGTTCTGGAAACTTGATGCACTGCAAATGTTTGTCTATGACCTACATTGGCCAGAACAAGAGTTTGCCCACCACTTAGAGCAAAGACTTAAACTTATGGCCAGTGATATGATAGAGGCCTGTGTCAAAAGGTAGATGTGTGTTTCAAGTTGCTGCTTGGTGTGCCACTACCCATCATGCCATGGTTTACCAAATGCCCATTATTAATTACCACACGGAAGAAATGAGTGTGAACCACTGTTTCAAAATGCCCTGGATATTGCATTCTCTGACCTTGATTCTGAGAACTCATGTCATTGATGAACTCAGTCTGAAGATACTGTTTTCATGTCTCCCACCCATTTCTCTAATGAGCAGCACCTACACCATATCAATCACATCAACCATGCATATCTCTCTGGGAGTACTGTGATTTATATTCCCCAAATAGCATCTCCTCGGACATCCAGAAACGGTCTACTGAGTTCTTATGCCTTATGTATTGTGTCTGTGTGCAGTGAAGTGGCCAGATAAACTCAAAATATAATTAGCACCATCCCCGTTCCGAGGTTACTCACTGCTTTCTGGAATTCACCAGTTACATCAGACGATGTAGCAGTGTGCATTCCTTGGCACTTAACCAGAAATAAGTCAAAGACTTCAGAGGCTTGCAAATATCCTTTTATTTGTAAACAGTTCTTGCAGTGTTAGCATAGCATGCTAATAAATCACATGTCTCCTGGGCCTCTACTTATGATGTGTTTACTTGTGTCCTTGATTTGGGGGTAGGGCATGCACATGAGTAACATGCAAATATTAGTTGGAACAACTGAGTACCCCTACCAAGTATCTAAACACATTGAGCCAAGAAAGTCCAGTTTTTAGAGTAATGTGAATGTCCTCCTAAGGCAAGATTGTGATTTGGATTATTTAATTTTTAAAACTCACTCAGCTGTGAGTTTCAAGTCTCACATCTGTAGGACAGATTATGGTGGTGGTGGGGTCTTTAACAAAAGCCAGATTATGGTGGTGGTCTTTAACAAAAGCCTATCTAAATTACCTGTTTCACAAGTTTTTACCTGTAACTTCAGGCATTTAAGAGACAATTTAAATGACATAAAAGGATTGTCGTTTTCTGTGGTTTGTTAGTTTTCCAGCTTTCCAGACTGGTACCTTTTTGTTTTGTTCTGCCTGAACACACAGGATGTCTTCTGCTTAACGCAAAAAGAACATGTAGTTTTTCTACTTGGATATTAACTTAGGCAATAAGTAAAATGATGATTTGTCCATTACATATGGTACATTAGATATAACCAAAAGCTTCATTTGGATGTCTGTATTGCCTTGAATGGCTACATAAATTAGCACTCAAAATACCACCTGGTGAAGAACACAAACTCTATTCCTCTATAGTAGCATCACAGTCTAAGCCTTGAGAAACCTGCATAGAACAACCCAGCTGGTCCCAATCCTTTACACTTTACCATGCTACTTACTCTGTTTCTGCTTGTCTTATATTATCAGCTTGTAGAATTGATTTCACTTTTACAAATGGGTATGATGTATGTCGGGATCTCTTACTCTAATTCATGTTTTCATAACTAGAACAAGAGCTGCGTTTGAACTCAAACTGCAAAAGGCAAATAAAACAACCGACTTGCGCATCCCAGCTTCCGTGTGCACCATGTTTAATGTATTAGTGGATGCTAAAAAGCAAAGTACCAAGCTTTGTGCCCTGGATGGAGGACAGGAGGTAAGTCCTAGGGGACAGTAGTCAGCAGGGAGGATCCTCTGCTCTGGACAGCCTCTCCTTTTGTTTATAAGCCTGCTAAAACTTCCCAAGTGGGCTTTAATTTCCCGTATACCATTTTGGTGTTGATGATTTACATAAACCTTGCTTGTTCCAAGCAAATAAGAAAGCTAAAATCATGCCTACTTTGTTTATACAAATTTAGAAGACTCGGAGTTTGCATCCATAAAAGCAAGGCACAAAAATTATAGCATATGAAAAACTTCATTTATACAGAAGTTTCCTTTCTTTAGGATCAAGGAGACACTAGTTCTTACTGGGCCAAGTGAGTTTGCTCTGTGGGTGAGGGTCTCCGAACTTGCCACCAAACCCAATGACCTCAGTTTCATGTAGTGGGACTGAAATTGCTATAAGTTGTGCTTTGTCCTCTATACAATGCCAAGGACCCACCCCACCTCTACTTCCATAAACATGTACACAGAATAAATTAAAATGCAGCTTAAATTTTAATAAACATACTAGTTCTTGCTAATAAAAATTTCATTATTTCACTTTTAAGTTTTGTTTGTATTTTAAACTCAGAACTGCAACATCATCTTACCTCATGATTTGTTTTTGTTGAAAGTGTTGATTGGGTAAAAATTGATCCGTATTTGTAGGTTTGTGTGTTTACATTTTTACATTGACATTTTGTGTCCCTTCCTATTGTCATTACTTTTTTCATCATTTCTTTGTTCTTCCCCATGTTCTCCTTCATCATTATCTCATTTTTCCTCCATCACATGATCCAGTTTAGGAGCCAATGGGTAAGTCTCCTGTTTTGTTTTGGTTTGGTTTGGTTTGGATTTTTCTACATCCGTGGGCGGGGAAGAGTGTTGTTTGTTGTTGGAAAAGCCTATGTTAAGCTTTAGACTTATGTACTTTTGTTTTCATCTTTTTCACATTAAAATAATATTCTATTTTCAAGCTTTTTAAGGCTTCTAGTGTATCTACAAAATTAACAGCATGTAAATACTTATACTTTAAAAGATGTCAGACAGGAACTTTTTCTCTCGGGCTACAGAATCTACAAACTATTCTTACATTTTGAAAAGATAAAATTACTTAAAGCCAAGTGAATTCAGCATCCTTTAAACCAAAGGCCAAATAAATATGCAGGCAGAGTGACTTATTATTTTCAAGTATATAGATACAGTTTATACTTCCTATAGAATATAGAGTTGGAGCTTTAGGTGACCATGAGGCCTATGTCAGGGTAACTCTTAAATACTCGTATCAGGAGGCTACACCCGTGCACAAGGTCACTTCATATGGAAGAATACAAAAGTGGATTTCAATAACCTGGGAAGTAAGTATCAGCCTCCACTGGTAGCAAGGAAGCAGTCTGCACCATGAGACCCATACTAACCCCTAAAAGATTGCCCTAAAGTGTTACCTGACCTTTGGAGGTTAAGGCATATGTGATTGACCAGTTGCATTCTGTTGTCATTATCAGCATTTTTTTCTTCTGTTACCATATTCATTCTTATAAGTCTCTCTGCCAAAACCTGAAAGCCTTACTTACTTAGGTAGCAATTTTATAGACTTGGCTAAGTACAAAGGAAGCTAAGAATATCTACTATGTGAACTTCTTTCTTAACTAGATATTAGCTATTTGGATTTCATTTATAGTCATGTATATATGCTCATATTTTTCTATGTGCAATTTAGGGAGAAAATATATTTCTAATACCATATCATACAGTCATACAAATATGTAAGTAACTGATCTACCTGTGTTACAGAATGTTCAGTAGTTATCATTGTCTGATCACACACGACGTGATTTATTGGCTCTTATTATCCAAACGAGTAAGCCACTGGCTTGGATGCCAATTACCCCTAATCACCTCTTCATGCTTTTCAACACCCAGATGTAAACCTTTGCTGTCAATCTGAGAATATTATCTTAAGTGGCTTCATAAGCTCGTTGTTCTCTCATCTAGATTATGGAATCATCTTCCCACAAATACTGAGCAAATATATTAGTTCTAATATGTACACAGTACCTACAATGTACCAGGCTCTTGGTAAATATGTGTTGAACAAATGAACAGGCTGATATATTGTCACTGCTTTAAAATTCTTCCCCTGCAAGAAATAATTCATTCTAGTATTGAAAAGAGAAGTAGCCACTGCATATACAAACGACAAGCCAAGTGATTCTTTACATTGAGAAGTGAGTCATTTTGAAGAGTAATCGGCTACTATTCATTATGTCTGCACCTGTACCTTCTCACCAGAGACAATTAGTTCCCTACAACTTTCACACAATTAATGTAGTTCAAAATGTGCAGGTGTAAAACCTATTAGCAACCCTGAAAAGTGGTAAACAAGAACAAAAGAAAAGGATCATATATGTTGCTTTAATCTCCAATAGATACACTTACAGAATTGTTCAGTTCCTCCCTCCATCCGCCTCCCTGTCTCTCTGTTTCTCTGTGTGTCTTTCTGTTTCTCTCTCTATCTCCCTTTGTCTCTCTATCTATGTCTCCCTCCCTCTCTCTCTCTCTCTCTGTCTCTTTGTCTGTCTGTCTCCTCTCTGCCAGGTTTTGAAATTGTTCCAGAGAGAAACAGAGTTGTTGACAAAACTAGATTAATGGACAGTTCAAAACCATATAAAACATGTCCTATGAGTGGAGTTATGAACGAAGCAGAAATGAAGCTAATTCACTGAACTCTGGTAATTTGTTATGAATATACTGTCGTTGACAAAATCAAAAATCCCTCCACTCCTGACCACACCAAAGACCTGCCTGTGTCCCCAGATTGCAATTCTATTTTCTTTTGTGATACGTGATGATGCAAAGGTGCTCTCTGAGGCCCAGAATAGGGGTTAATGAAGTGATTAGTGACTGAATGGGCTGCTCACGTGACAGGTGTTTATAATGAGTCAGCAGACTTAGGCCAGTCCCGCAGGACACATGTTGAGATCATGAAACCACCACATTGTTTAAAATCCTTATTACCCATTACTATAGAAAGGCAGATGACTGCCCATGCCGTAGACCTCCATCTGCCCTCTGAGCCACTTCACCCTGGTCCCACTGACTGAGAATGAAGGAGTGAGAATGTGAACAAATCAGTGAGTAGCTCAGGTGAACCAGTGGTCCTACTTAGACAGGATTACTTATCAATTAAAGGGGAGTTTTCCCATTCCCAGAAGAAGCAGACCAGTCCTACTAAAATGCAACCCAAAACAAGGGCCAAAGTCTAGGCTGCACTGGCGTTTGGTCAGTCTCAGTTTCTAACATATTTGCATGTGAACAGTCCAGTGAAATGATGCTCTCCAACTGAGTGGAGCAGTGCCAGGGTTTTTAATGTGCCTGAGCTCTGAACCAAGGATTTCTAAATGATTGCCCAAATGCAAATTGAGATTCAGTCTCAGAAGAAGAAAGATATAACCTGTTTGCTTTTGAGGGCAGATGTGGGAAACATCAGCTTGCAGCTGAGCTACACTCTGCCAACACTATGGTACTTAGGACTAGCAGTTTGACTTGAAATAGCCCAATAAGAATATTTTTAAATAAATAAATGTACATGTTTTTACAAGAATTTATAGAGGTTTTGAAGCTGGGAAGATGGCTTAATCAGCAAAGTGCTTGCTATATGAGCATAAGGACATGAATTCAATCCCTTGAAGCCACCTTCAAATGCTTGGGATGCAGGATTGCACTCTGAGATCACGGAGGCAGAAACAGAAGGACCCCTGGGACGTGTTGGTTAGCATGTCTAGCCAAATTGGAAATCCCCCAGACCATTGAGAGACCCTGTATCAGCAAACGAAATGAACAACTGCCAAAGAATGGCCCAAGGTTGACCTCTGACATGAATGTATATACACACCCGTACACACATGTACACACATCACACTCTCTCTCTCTCTCTCTCTCTCACACACACACACACACCATTTAGAAGTTTTTGTAGTCAAAGACAAAAACTTTCTAAATTTTTATCAATGATGTTATCTGTTCATTGAGGTGGAAAACAATGTGTTGGTTTTAGCTTAGGCAATAAAGATAGCTTTGCAGAAAAATTCTGTTTGTTGCTATTTTGTGACTTGGAGAATTACCTTTTATCTTGGGAAGCTTCCAGGTCTATTGAATAAATTACTAGTTTTCTTATACCTGTAATCATATAACCCTTACCTATGATTTGCTGCCTTTGCAGAATGGATACCTAAAATATGGATGTTCATACTACATCCTGGCTGGTGTTCCCAAATGATGGGATGAATCTATAGCAGCTGACTCCCATAGTGTTTAAATCTAGTGACCCCATACTTATTGGCCTCTGAAGTAATACATTAAAGATTTTGATCCTTTTGGTTTTCGGCTTAACTTCACTCATTCTTATACGTTCATTTCCGTCTCTTGTCCTTTCTTTTCTTCTCATGCTCTATGTCTATGTCAGGAATCAAAGAAGTATGCCCATAGGTTGTACATTATCAGACTTTCTTGACCCCAAGGTTCATTGACTTTCTGAGCCTTTCAATAAAAGGAGTATAAATGGCTTCTTGAGTGGCTCATGACTGATTTTTAAAATGACCGGAATTAATCCAGTACAAAAATTTAATGTGTAACCTCTATTATCTTAATTGTACTAGCATTCTGAGATATTTTGTTTCTTGAGAATTAAAATATGGAAGCTGGAGAGATGACTCAGTAGTTAAAAGCAGTGGCTGTATGTCTAGAGGATCTGAGTTCAGTTCTTAGCACCCACGTGGTTGGTTCACACCGTCTACTACTCCAGACCCAGAAAAGCCATGTCTTCTACTGGCCTCCTGCATTGCCAAGCAGGCAAAACATATAGACAAGATATCCATACACATATGAAGAATAAATGCAATAAAATATTTTTTAAAATATTTAAAGAGTGAAAATATGAAATTTATGGCAAGTAGAGCATTGAGGCCCAGGCATGTTTAAGAACACCTTTGAGAGGCTGCAGGCCTCAGTAGCACCTCCCTGTTGTGGAGTGTTTCCATTTTGGTGGAATGTAGGAAGCTGCATGCCTGTCTCCTGTATCTCTTTCCAGTTCCTCCCACAGTGGGGCCATGACTGCTGTTTCATTCCTTTGTGCTGCACAGACACAGGTCTAGAGCGGGACATGAAAGGGGAGAGGCAGAACTCATTTGCATAAGCTCTTTCATCACCCAGTTCCTTGTGCAGCTTTTGACTGGGGCTGGGAGGCCCTTCTGCAAGGGTGTCTGTTGGGTCTCACCCTATAAGTCACTTCGTCTGAGTACTGAAACCGTTGCATTGGCCCTGATGAGTGTTCATGGTCCAGGGCATTAACTGTTTAAGTAAATCTCGACTACCTACCAGTCAGTTTGTTTGACTGAACGTCACTCTTTTGCTTCAAATGTGTTTTTTTTTTAGTTGTTTCATTTCCTATGCCAACATCAAACATTCCAACTCTCCTGCAGTGTAAATTCACCCACTATGCCCAATGCCTGTTGCCTTTGTCCTCTGGGGACCAATGCTTTGGGAGTCAGCAAGGTTTTAAGTGAACCAGACAAGTACTACATACCAGAAATCTCAGTGGTCAAGTGTATATGGTTAATTTGAGACCAATGTCAATACACACACACACACACACACACACACACACACACACACACACGGGAGTGAGGGGGAGGAGAGAGGAAAAGAAAGAAAATAACTTGGAAGCTCCAACATTATGCTTCATTATTTCTACAAGTAGATGATGGCCACTCTAGCTATTAGAGCCCTTGAGGGTGTGGGGATCATTCCCTCATGTTCCAAAGCAAGCCTGAGTTGACGTTTTGTTCTGTGTGGAAACTTTGAGACATGTTTTCCGAAGGAAGAAAAATGGCTTTCAAATACATCGAACTTAGGGAACCATTCAGCTGGCAGCTGTGAGGCTAGTCTAATGTTTATCCTGACATGAGTACTTTTAGTCTGTGCATTATGTGCTCTGTTCCTGGAAGCCTTGATCATCAGGATAGGGTTAGTCTTTACAAGTCTCATTTTCTGTGAAGTGGCCATTGGGGACAATCTGCTGTCAGATAAATGCTTCCAAAGAAAGAATTACTGTTTAAATAGAGGTGCCTACATATGCCAGGAAGCCCAAGCTTCTGCTAATTTAATAAAGGAACCTTCTAGTAATCTTTAGAGAAAAAAGCAAAAGCAGGAATCTTTCAGGTTTATTTTAAATACATCTTTTTTGTATTTATTTAAAGACATCTTGTTTGTGAGGAAGCAGTAATAAAGCTATGGGGAGTAGTGTCGTTTCATTATACCTTTTATGGCCTATTAATTTGTTACCATCTATTCCCTTTTGTTGATGAAATTTTAATTTTGCCCTTGCTTGAACATGTTGTAAGAATTGTATACACTGCTGCTCCTGGGCTGACAAAAAGTCCTTTTAGGGAGAACAATTGGCAGCGCATTTTATTTCTAGAGCACATTTAAAATAACTTATGAATGAGAGTTGTCAGACATGAAATGCTGTATTAATTAAATCTTTTTTGAGTCCCCTTGCTTCTCTGGCTAAACCAACCCTTTAGAAAAATACAGGGCCACCTTCATTACAGAGGAGAAGACAAAAAGCACCCTTCACATTCCTCTGCCTGAATACGGATAAGGACTCAATTCAGCCGCTGTAATAACCCCATTAGCTGCTTAACTCAACAGCGCACATGGGAAAATTTTCCAACCGCAACGTAAAAAGTGTTGACTGGATGGATCGTTGTCACAGCTTTGTCCTTTTAATGTTCAAAATGATCATTTTAAGTAAATTTGATATGCCGTAACTAGTAGCTTTATAACTGTCATGACTTACAACAAAGAATTCAGGTCTGTATCCACTAATGCATTTTGTCTTTTCAAACCTAGCAACAGTACCATTCAAAAATAGATGATTTGATTGACAACACTGTGAAAGAAATCATTGCACTGCTAGTTTCAAAGGTAATGTATCATTTTTTTCTCCTTTGCAAATAAAATTAATAATCTTCGAATGAGAATTTTTGATATCTCTTATGTTTCTAAATATCTAAGTGTGAAATGCTAGTTTAAAAAATAAATGTGGATTGGGGTATAACTTAGTGGCAGAGTGCCTACCTGGCATGTTCGAGGCCCAGGATTCGATCACTAGCAATACAAAATAAGTAAACACATGCATGAGTACACACACATAGACACAAACACATGAAGCAAAGTTGTTTCTGTTTTGAGAAAAACTCCAAACAAGAAAATGAACACTATGTCAATACTGTGGGGATTGATTTGTTTGATTGCTTATGTGAAGAATTTTGTCATTTCTTGGAGTGTTTTACTTTGAAAAACAATTCTTCTTTCCGAGAATTCTTTATTCTATCACATTCACGCTCTCCATTTTACTTTCAGAGCAAATCTGAGTATCCTCAGTCTATGGATTTAGCCTGTTCGTTGTAGATCTCCCTAGGGTTGGAGATGTAGCCTTAAGCACAGACAAGGCTGGCAGGGTCGCATCAGAACTTCACTACAAAAACTTTCTGCTTGGTGCTTGGAATGCCTTTGATAAATGCAATGGTATTTCATTGTATACATGAAAGTCAGCAATAAATGGCTTTGCCATTTAGCAATTATGTGACTTAGATGCCACTAAGACATAACAGATGGCCACAGGTATAATTTGCAAAGTTTGGGCATGTTCAGAGAGGCATGGCCACAAACATAGGTATCATTTGAAATCAAAAGCTTACTAAGGAAGTGATGCTGACGGCACCAAGACTTTAAAGAGGTTGAGAAGTCATTGGCTAATGGGTTCAAGGTCTCGGCCACATGAGATAGGTAAGGACTTTACACTAAGAGCAATTATGTTTGTGATTATTGAATCATCGAATCCAAAACACCTGGAAGAGATGAGCTTATGATGATATCATCAGGAAGAGGAGATGATGGGAAAATTAAGTATCCTGTGTTGAAGCACACAGTGTATAAATGTACCAAAACGTTATATACTCTGTAAAGATGCTGGAGAAAGAAAACGGATATTCTCTAAGTGGAACTATGACATGAACAGTTGCATCTAGCCCTCCAAGGCTTTATTTCAAAGACGTTCAGAAGAGGTTTCAAAAAGCAACTGAAAGAATATATCCACTGCAGAGAAAAACCAGCAGCAGTTTTATAAGTAAGGGATATGTTGTTTAGCTAACAATATAAAAATATTAATCTTCTCTGGGCATGGTGGTGCATGCCTTTAATCCCAGCACTCAGGAGGCAGAGGCAGGCAGATCTCTGTGAGTTCAAGGCCATCCTGGCAAGTTCCAGGACAGCCAAAGCTGTTTTACAGAAGAACCCTGCCTTGAAAAACAAAACAAAACAAAATCAGTCTTCATTAACAATTTAAGGAGTGCAGATACCAGCTTTTCCAACAAATGAACTTAGATGATTTTAAGTTAACACTGTTGAAAAGCATGAACTGGGCCGCTCAAGTTTCATGTGTACAGGATCTAAATTGTTACAGCATGTCTGGAAGGTATTTCAGAAATATCAAATGTGTTAATGTCCCTTTGCCTTTTTGCATACTTCAGAGTACTCAGAGATGTACAAATTATATCTATTTTGACTTTTGTTGTGTCAGCCATCTATATTAATGTATGATTTGGGGAGTCTTAATGATAAAGTATGTTTTAAAATATAGTAGTAAGTGGGTTAAAGATGAGCCCTTGAAAGGGTGATTTATGATCTGGGTTCGCACCCCAGGGTTCACAGAGATTATGCTGGGTAGTGAGATTATAGTTGATTTTTTTTCCTTTGTGCATATGTTCCAAATTGTCTGGTTAAAGGTCTTGGGATAGGAGATAACCATGAAGAAAATGGTTCTAGAATACTGCTGCCTGTACCCATTACTTTTCTTGATGCTCTGATCATATCCATGAGGAAGAGAACTCAAGGGAAGAAGGGTCTCCATGACTGACAGTTTCAGAAGCTGCGGTTTATCATGTTCAGGGGAAGAGACACAGCTGGTCACATTGTGTCTGCAGTCAGAAAACAAAGCAAGAATTTCTTGAATTTCCTTCACTCTTTCATGCTGTTCTTTTTCTCTCTTCTGATTGGATACTAGTTTCAGATGACTTGGGCTGTTTTGTTGTTGTTGTTGTTTAGTGTTTCTTTCTGTCCTTTATTAGCTGTTAAAGCTCTCTGTTGATTTTTTTCAATTCAGCCTTTATAGACTTTTATCATAGAGATTCTTTTTATTATTTGTCTCCTTATTAAACTTAATGTTTATGTGTTTTCCTGACTCCCCCTGCTCCTATGTTCTCATATAGTGAAGTAAGCTTCTTTGTTACTATGATACCTTTACTAATTATCTCAGAATGTTATACGTGTATACACTATATTTTGGTCATATTCACCTCAAATTCCTCCCCATAACTCCTCCCAGGCCCACCCCAGATCCACTCCTCATTCATATATCTTTGTGTCCTTTTTTAAATTTTAATAATCCACCAAGTCCAATTTGTGCTACCTATATATTTATGGGTATGAGGCCATCCAATGAAACACAGTAGACCTGCCAGAAGCCATACCCTTAAAGAAAACTGACTCTCAGTCCCCTAGATGCCATCAACTATCAATAGTCCTCACCAAGGGGTATGGGTTCATGTGCCCCTCCCACTCCAAGCTTGAACCCTGACTGAATTTAACTTAGTAACTCTTGAGCAGACAACCACAGCTTCTGTGAGTTCATCATTTAGTAGTCCCGTTATATCCAGGAGATTTGTCTGCTGCAGCCCTCAGTCTCTGGCTCTTTATCCTCCTCCTCCAAGATGGTCCCATTTGTGGCTGAGTGCTCTACAGTTACTTATTCAGTACACTTTGGCTAGTATTGAACTTCTGCATTAACTGACAATCACTGTCCAAAAATAAAAACCCAAACTGTCTATTGTGACCTAGAAGCTGCACTAATCTATGGGCATAAGAATGTCAGTTTAGAGGGCAGGTTGATACTATGCCCATTTAACAAAATAATAGTAGTAGATTCACCCCTGGAGCCTATGAACTCCACAACCATGGAGTCTTAGCTGGATTTACAGCACTAAGCATGTATTTCCTCCTGTGGAACTGGTCTTAAATCTACTCTGAAAGAAGTTGGGCACTCCCATAGCATTGCTGCTGCTATCAAGCCCTTGGGCATACCTTGCCACACTGGTTGCCATTGTAGTTTACAGGGTTCACAGCTGTGTCTCCTCCCTTTGGCCTGAATAGCACCTTCCATTCTGAAAGCCAATCAGCAGCAGGGATGAAACTTCCTGGTCAGTACCACCTTGATGTCTTTATGTCCTCTGATGAAAGTGTGTGGTGCTTCAGCAGTGGGGTCTCAGTAAGCTTCTTTAGGATGATTGCTTTGAATTCTGTATCAGACACTTTGTGCATTCCACTTATTTAGGATGGATAGAGGCTTATTATATTTCTTTGGTTGTATCATCCTTCTCTGATTTCATCATCCATGTGTTGGTGCCCATCCCTTCGAACAACCAATTGTTTTCCCAATATTTACAAATTATCTTTAGAAAGAAACACCTTTCATCAGTCACCATGAGAAGAAATTTTGTTTGAGCCAACTGACATGGTCTCCAAGTGGGCCAGATGCCAGGGTCTGAGGAGTGGATAAATGGTGGGTTTATTCATTAAGGAAAGAAAATATTTTTTATGAAACAGTTCTTAGATGTCAACATGCCAGAAAATTATGTTTGAGCTGTTAAAATGCATTGTACAATGCCTTAGTCGTCGGTGTCTCTAAATGAGACATCTGGGAAGAGGAGAAGAAGGGTCCATATTTAATATAAGCATCCTTCCCTTTCTATTCTAAGAAATAGTTGGAGATGTGCTAGGGTTTGCTCCACTTTAAACGTCTGATAGAATTAGGCTGTGAATTCGTCCAGCCCTGGTCTTGTCTTTGCTTAGCTTAGTTTTACTTCTATGACAGTTTCGACTCATTATTTACTGTTGTCATGTTATATCCTTTTGCTTCAGTTTGGAATTTGGCTATGTGTTACATATTTTTTAATTTACTGCAGTTTAAGTTTTCAAATACTCTTAAATGATGGGCTGGAAAGATGGCTCAGCAGTAAGAATACTGACTGCTCTTCCAGAGAATTCAGGTTTGATTCCCAGTACCCACCTGGCAGCTCACAACTGTCTGTAACTCCAGTCCTAGGGATATGATGCCCTCTTAGGCCTCCTCAGGCACTAGGCACTCACATGGGTACAGATGCACATGTAGGAAAACCCTTGTACACATAAAATACATAATAAAATTTTAGAATACACTCCTTAATGAACCTATTTGTATATAGCCTCTCTCTCTCTCTCTCTCTCTCTCTCTCTCTCTCTCTCTGTGTGTGTGTGTGTGTGTGTGTGTGTCTGTCTGTCTGTCTGTCTCTCACTCACTTGCTTTCCTGTTTATTTATTTATCTGGGTTTTTTCTCTCTTTTAGTTAGTTTGTCTAAGGGTTTGTCAATTTTATTTTTTAAAAGAACAACTCTTCATTTTATTCTTTTATGTCAGTATTATTTGCTTCTCTGGTTTTTGTTATTAATTTATTATTTGGGTTTTTTTTTAAACATAGTCAGTCAATGCTTTCCTGCATTGGTGTATCTCACAGTTTCTGGTAGTTGGGTTTCCATTTTTGTGTTTTTCAGATTTTTTATTAGTGTTTTTAAATATGCATGTCTGTGTGTGGGTATGTGCACACACATGTAGGAGATCACAGAACCAGAAACGTCAGATGCCCCATGTTCTGGTGGTGGTGAACTACCTGACATGAGGGCTGGAACTTGCTCTGTAGACCAGGATAATCTTGAACTCGTAGATCTCAGCCTGTCTCTGACTCCCGTGTGCTGGGATCAAAGCATGCATTGTCACAACCAGGCTAATGCAGATAATCTTAGGGCAGAAGCTTCCATGATTTAAGTACTATTTAAATGTTATTACATGTTATTATTGTTGCTCTTGTTTTTTACTACAAGCCCATATTTCCAGTGGCTTCCTGTCTACCTCCACAAGTCAGTTTCTGTGAGAATGTGAGCATCAACTTCAACCTCAATGCAGTTCCTCGGCATTCTCTGAGTCCATTGATTGATGTTAATTGTCTCCACATTGTAAAAGCATCTTCATCCTTGCCTTCTTAGAGTCCTCTGAAGTTCCTCACAGGAGAGGGTACCAGAGCCTATTGAGTCAATCTTCTGAACACGCCCTTTTCTGCCCCCTCTAGTCACACTGCTACCCTCTTTTCAATCTTTATTTAATCCCATACCTCGGAGATTGCCACCATGCTTCCCTTCCACTAGTCAGGCCTCTACAATGCAGCTGGAGTGCGCTTCAGAACACAAGGGAGGCCATGTCTTCAAGGTGCTCCCTGTGGTCGGTCACCTGTGCCTTACGGCTTTGCCATTGTTTTCTCAGTTGTACCTTTCACTTGAGTTTTGTTAATGTCCCATGAGAAGTGGTTGTTGCATTTGGTGACACAGTGTTTGAGACTACATTTTTCTTACCTTGACCTGCCCTGGTATCCTTTCCTACCTCTCCTAGTAATTCATAGTAATGCCACACAGAAGATTAAGAATCCTCAGAGCAGTTTGGAAGAGGCTCACGCATACACCAGGTGTCACCTCCATGTCTTTTTCAGTCTCATCCCTTTTGTCCCTCAGACACTCTTACTCACATCCCAGGCTCTAGTGTTTCTAGTGACTTCTCCATTGCCTGTTTAAGCTCTGTACCTTTTCACAACCCAACTCCCTGCTCAGAAGCTCTTTCTCCCTTTATTCTTCTAGTTCCACTGAAATAGTCTCCGATTTCCTTCCTAGAAGCCATCTAACCCTCCTAGCCAACTTTAATTTGTTTGCCTACACCTTTCTCCATCACTTACCATGTGTCCACATGTGAGTCTCTCTGTCTCTTGCAGTCAAGAATCTCATTCTCTTTCTCCGTTAAACTCTATGCTATGTGGACTGCTTCTCGTGCAGCGGTGTTTGTTGAGTGGCTAGTAGTAAAAGAATATGAAAGTTACATCTAGAAAATACTAAACAAACCTGCTTCAATGTCAGTGTTCTTGGTCAGTTATGTGAGTTACATGGAACATTGAATAAATCGCTTTTCATGAGAGTACTTATTGTTTTAAAAGATTTAACTGGAAAGGACAAGAAAAAATGCATCGACTGTCATGACTGTGAGGCATCCAAGATTTTCAAGATATAGCTGTGTGCCAGGCAGTGTGCTCAATGCCAGGGGTACGGTGCTAGCAAAACAGTCAAGGTCCTGCTCTTTAGGGAGTCGTCTGAGCCCATGGGAGAAAAGAGCTAACAAACATTCCATCCAGACCGGTGTGTGGTGTATCACACACCATACGACACAGTGACTCATGTAGTTGGAGGACAGCACAAGTTTTCTCAAGCAGAGGCTGTGTTCTAAACAATGAAAGAGTCAACCAGAAAAAAGAGGGACATAGCAGTTAGGTGGAAGACGCTGCAGGCACCAGGGCCTGGTGTAAAATGAAGCTGAACGAGGTGAGGAGAAGCTGATAGGATGTGCTAAGGAGTTTTGAGCCTTGATCCCAAGAGCGGTAGGAAGTCACTGAAAAGATGGGAGAGGTGCAAGGTGGGGTGAAGAATTAACCAGCTCTGTATTAGAAGATGCATCGGATGTCCTATAGCAAACAGACTTCACAGAAGCTTTCTACTTTGACCTCTAGGAAACTAATCCCAAGCATTTAAGAAGTATTATGAGCAGGATTTACCACAGCGCAGAGGCAGCAAACATTGAGGGCTACCCTCAGGTTTATGACATGATTCACAGAAAAGAATCAAGTGTCATCCGGTGATTCAGGTGCCCTGCAAAGAGAAACAGATTTGTAGAGAAAGGTCCTGATGACATTATAGGTCACAGTATGATTAAGTTTGAGATATCCAAGGGAGATGCCAGTAAAGATCCTTAGATATGGAGAGGGGAGGGGAAGTGTATGGGCTGAAATTATCAATGTGATAATTTGAAATGATGCACCCTCAGTAGCTGTTACTCCCAGCCCTGAGGTGCTGTAACTGCAGCCCCCAGAGAAGAAGTGGAAAACAGAAGGGAACTGAGAACATTTTTACCAAGGGGAAAAAAATGGTAGATAGAACACTAAATCTAAATCTAATGCTAAACGTTATAGTTATTGCCGCCTTGTGTTAAAAGTTAATTATGTCGCTCAAAATTTGGGATAATAAGAAAAAGAACGTGTAACACTCACTGGAATTGAGCGGTTCTGACTGAGAAAACGGTCTGGAGCCCCATCTGTGTGGCCCCATCTCCCCAGGGTGGAACTGGTGCCGACATTACAGTTTCTCCATCTACAAATGAGAAAACAGACAATTGAGGTCATACTAGGAGAACCCTACTGGCCCCTAACCTGTATCCTTTCTACAGCGCCCTACAGAACTCAAGAAGATCACAGAGGGGAAGAGTGGCAACTCCACCCACTAGTCCTGTCTTCCTTGTGTATGGGTTGTACAAGCCAGCCCAAAGACAGGCTCATTGGATGTTAGTTCCACACAGGCATGCATGCCACAAGACTGGTTTGGACAGGTAGCAGGACGTGGCAAGGAGGCCATCTGTAAGTCAGGAAGATGAAAATGGAAAGCATTGTATGTCAGGATGTATTCCTATCACTGTTTGTCTGAGTATAAATTAAAAGAGCATGGCAAGAATGCTCAACTTCCTTGATCTTCCGATGTTGTTGAAAAGGAAAAAAGGAGAATGGAATATTGGAAGGAAAATACTTTATCATTGAGTATATAGATATAGATATGTAGATTCATGAAGTAATGTGTGGGTACACATGCTCTTTCCCAGAACATAAAATGCTTTATCCTAAATTCTTCTGAGGAATAAGGTGGACAGAGAGTAAATATGACTTAACTACCTTGCTATGATAATAATATCTTGCCAACTCAGCATGGCAAAATTATTTTGATTAAATTTGCTTCTTTGGATCAGCACCATATATGCAGAAGGCACCTAATTAAATCCAAGTATATGCTTCAAAGGTATGGAAAAAGTGGTTAAGGGTTCTTCCCAGGGAGGTGGGAACTAAGACAGGCCACTGCGCTGGGGAGGACAAAGGAGGAAGAAACAATGAAGGAAAACAGGGATTTGGTAACATCTGGGCTAGGTGTGGTGTTTTGGACACCGTCTTAGAGATTCTTTGTAGGACAAGATACTTTACAAATAAACACAAACACTATCCATCCTTCATATAGATGTCCATGATCTAGAAAGATGTTCTCAGGGTGACAACAAAGCATCAAGGAACTGGCTTCCGATTGGAGAAAGAACAGAGAAAGAGCCTGTTGACTGGGTTTTCTGTCCTGCCCAGTCCTTGTTCTGCCCAATTCCCATAGTCATTAAGTCCCAAAGAAATCAGAGGTCTACATTAACTATAATGGGCCAATCGGCCCATTAGCCCAGGCTTCTTATTAACTCTTATAACTTATATTAGCCCATTATTCTTATCAGTGTTAACCACATGGCTCGGTACCTTTTTTCAGTGAGGCATTCACATGTTGCTTCTTCTATGGTGGGCTCACAACTGCAGAGGGAGTTTCCCTCTTCCCAGAATTCTCCTGTTCTCATTGACCCACCTCTACTTCCTCTCTGGTTGTTCCACCTATACTTCCTGCCTGTCTACTGGCCAATCAACGTTTATTTAAAACATAATTGACAGAATATAAACAATTGTCCCACACCACTTCCCCCTCTTTTAAAAAAAATCAAGAACATCCATAGTCCATTTTTTGGGAATGTGGGCATAGTTTTCCAGGCTAGTTCCTGCTAGTTGGGGGTGCTGATAATCTTATGGAGACCTAAAGAAAATTTAGAATTATGATCAAGTCCTGACTGGAGTATCCTGTGAGTCTTGATCATCTTAGGCAGCAGTCTTGAATCTGTTCTGGATATAGAATTCATACATCTAGGCCATCTGTTCCTACTGGAGATTTTTCAGGTGGTCTTCCTTATCAAACCTGATTTTTCTTAACTCAGAATGAATCCACAGCCTCTCATTTCCTGTGAAAACAAAAGCAAAATCTTTTCTCCAAAGTAACATACCTTTTGACTTCAATTTTGAAGTCAAAGTATTTTCAAAATACCTATGTTGGATTAATTCAGCATCATTTATAAGCAAATATCGTTTAGCAGCTGTTGCTCCTTCCTCAGCATTCAAAGGATTCCAACAGAGCATACCGGCTACTAGACTCTGTTCCTGGTCACACAGAGGGCTGTTGTTGTCTAGGACAGTGATCTGTAAGGTTTCCCCTTAAATAAATAACCCTTTTATTAATCATAATTCCAAACTGGTGTGGGATTGTTTTATGACTTACATCTACACCTGGCACCCATGTGGATTTAACTCCACACCCCCCAGGCTCCATGGGCCCGACAGTCTCTTCCCACCTGGTTTGCTCTTTCCTGAGCAGTTTTTAAATCCCCATCACAGTGCAGCACCTATGCAGCTCAGAGTCAGAGCACAAGTTGTTTCTGGAAGCAAGAGAGAGAGAGAGAGAGAGAGAGAGAGCGAGAGCAGGGCTACTGCTGCTTTTTAAAGCAAAAGAGACCACGCCCAAGTGGGCTGGTCTCTCCACAGCAAGAGCCATCATATTAGTGACATTCTGTTGAGGGAAGAAAACCTGTTTTATAGGCTCTGATTATCTGGTTGTATGTGAAATTTTAATACTAATTGGTCCTGATCTTAACAAAAGCATCAGTTGGTCAATATCCTGAGTCTCCCTTGTTTTTACCCATCATAACATGCCTTTTTTGGGGGGGATCAGTCTTACTATGAATGTCTGCCCTTTCTGTCAAAAAATTTAAACTTTGTGGTGGAAACAAAATGATGCAACTGTCCCTTGTTTACTTCATGGCTGAAGAGGCGGTAGCCGTGTGAAGAACCCAGCAACCTGTCATCCCCACTACTTCTCAAAATTTGTGGCTTTTATATCCTGCTCTGAACATATGAACCACACAGCCTGTTGCAATGATTCTTCTATCCTCTTAAGATTCAGCAGGGTATTGAAAGCATCATGCCTTGTGGCACTCCTCATGTTTTGTCTCACCAGTCACTTCAGAGTGCTGTCATCTTGCGTTTCCTTGAGAGTATGTATCATGAGGTAAAGGCAGTAATTACCCAGACTCCGAGTGTTAAATGTTACTCAAACAAACCCAGTGCATGACATCCACAATAAAGAACAGGGAAACAAAGAAATTGCAGTGTTTCATTCCAACCCAACACCCTCAGGAGAGCAGAAAGCACAAGGCAAAGACGTAAGTATTTATCATCTCCCAGAGCTGTATGGAGAAAGTTCACAGGAAACAGTTAAAGATGCAGCAAGGAAGCTCAGCGTTTAGCTGGATTTCTTTGGATTCTTGCTGTTTTGTGCAATTAAAAGCCAAATGGAAAATGTGCCATCACTAATCTTGATTTTAATAAAGTCTGACTTGGAAGGTAGCTTTTCCATCACGAGGGCCGCAACAACAATTTTACAAAGGAAACCTTCCTGTAGGAACTGGGGCTCACTTGGTTGATCCCAGGGGTGCAATCTCTGTAAGCCTTTAGAATCCCTCCTGTGTTTGTGCCTCCCTGGGGACCATTTGGGACAGGGAGGAACCCAAACAGAGGCTTCCTGCTATTGGTGAACTAGAAGCAAAGAACACTGTGTGTGGCATGACTATGGTCTACACACAGGATTTACTCTGATATAATCCAGCAGTGTTATATATCCAGAGACAGCAGGACAGGCTACCAGGTGCCTCAATAGAGAAACTTCTTCTCTCAATTCCTATCTAAGAGGCTTCCTAAGTGTCATTTCATCGGCTCCATGTCTGCCGTCCTACAGTCCAAACCTCCATGGGGTTATCTACTTTTTTCTTTTTCTTTTTTTTCTTTTTCTTTTTTTCTTTTTCTTTTTTTTTTCTTTTTCTTTTTCTTTTTTTTATTTTCGAGACAGGGTTTCTCCATAGCTTTTGGTTCCTGTCCTGGAACTAGCTCTTGTAGACCAGGCTGGCCTTGAACTCACAGAGATCCACCTGCCTCTGCCTCCTGAGTGCTGGGATTAAAGGCGTGTGCCACCACCACCCGGGTATCTACTTTTTTTAAACTGTAAACCTTTCAAAATCATTCTTTCTCTCAAGTTTTGGTTTACTGTGTGTCCAAATACATAAGCCACATCCGGCTCATGCCGTGCCCATTTATGTTCATGTTTTCTCCTTCCACAACTTTGTATGTGTCTGAAAAAAAAAGAGACCTAGATCTCTTCCATGCTTGTCTTTTCTGTCTTAGTTGTTTAATGATAATTATATCAAAATAACATTCATCAAGCAATTCTTAGGTGCCTGGGCACATTTTTTTACTGGATCATCTCAGTTTTCTCAGTTTGGTGGCATTTTGGTGAAGAACTAGGGCATTAGGGCAGACCGCCTGTCTTCAAAGCCTTTCTCCCAAGCTACCCACCCAGTGTGCTTAAGAATAGCAGAGTTCAAGTGGTCTGACAGCCTCAACCACACCCACCTCTAGACACCTCCATAGATTGCACTGACTCAGACTTACTGGCTATGAGCCACACTCATTAGGAACTCCTCGTCACCGAAATGTACTACTTGTGTCTCTACATATTTAGGTATTCCCAAAAATCCTGACCATAATTTAATAACAGCAGAGATGCTCCGTCTTTCTCTGTCTTTAGTATTGGCTGTTTTCAATCTTTTCTTATTCATGATCTCACAGTTCTCAGTGCCATCGTAGTCAGGTGACCTGTGTACCTTCCTCTTCCCAGTGAGGCAAGAGAAGCAAAAAGACCCAATCTGTCCAGACAGCAGCAGAGCTACAACCTGACTCCTCATCTTCTATATCCACCTGTAGGATTTCTGCCTCAACCGTATTCACACCTGCATTAGTAGAGTGACTGAACACGGGCTGTGCCTTTGATGCCTCAGGTTGTCAGGTAACCACAGTAGTTGTCTCTCCTCCAGGCAAATAAGATCACCTGGCACACACTTGCTCTCAAGATGTGAGCTTTAAGAGATGAGGCATTTTCCACAGAGGGCCATTAAGTCTGGAATTCCCTTCCCCTGGTCTGACAGAGCCCTGGAGAGTTAGTCTTCTGGGTCTTGACAAACCACATTAAGTTGAGCTAGGCAGCCAATCGTGCTTGGTAAGAAAGCTTAATGGGCAGGAAGAACGTAGTAAGTAGACTCTGAGTCCTGAGCAATTTGTAATTTTGCAGTTTTCACTGTTTAGAACCCTGAAGATAGTTACCCAATTGCATGTAATTCTCCTCGAGAAATACAACTTTGGTCTGCAGTTTACATGATTGTATTTCTATGTTCTTACATCATACCACAAATGATGTGGTGAAGAAGCCTACAGGGAAGTTTTTGTTTCTTTTGCATAAACTATTTTGCAGTAATTGACCAGCCATAGAGAGACGATCATCTCCTGTGCACTCAAAGTGAGTTCTGTGGCCACCAGAGACTAATAAGACATGTCCCTGGAACTATTATCACTTTGTTGAAGAAGCTGCTATGTGAACAAAAACCAGCCTTCGTTAATTTCCCTTTTCGTATTTAAAAAACCTTGTCAATATTTTCCCTTTGGGAGTATGTAATTTGTCAATAGTACATATTATTTTAGGTATACAGAAAAGAGAAGCAGGGTAATACGTCCTTATTACTTTATTTTTTTCACTGATCTTCATGTCAGATATATGTTCCCACTCAGTAAAATAAGATTTTTTCCCAATTTTATACTGCTGGATCCTTTTTTATATTATAGAAATATAAAATTGTCCAGTGAGATGGCTCAGCAAATTAGGGTACTTGCAGCTAAGTCTGATGACCTAGATTGGATTCCTGGATGGGACCCATATGGTAAATGGAGAGAATTATTTGTCTTCTGACCTCCATGTTCATACTGTGTCATACACGCACATCAATAAATAATGTATTTATTTACACGCAAATGTATATATTATTTTTAGGATTTGGTGTGGTGACACTTGCCTTTAATCCCAGCACTTGGGAGGCAGGGACAGCTGAATCCCTGAGCTTGAGGCTAGTCTGATCTACATAGTGAGTTCCTGGCCAGTGAGAGCAACATAGTGAGTCCCTGTCTCAAAAGAAAGCAATCATATACGTATACATATACATACAGAGAGGGTGGCAGTCAGGCTAGGGATGTAGCCTCTATGGACAGAATGCTTGCTTACCTAGCACACACAAAGCCTGAATTTAGATCCTCAGCATCAAATAAAGTAGGCATGATGATGCATGCCTGTAATCCCGCACTCAAAAATTGAAAGCAGGTGAATCAGAAGTTAACAGTCACTCTTGAATACATGGAAGTCCAAGCCAGAATGGGACACATAACACCCTGTCCCAGAAACAGAGATGGGGAAGGAGAGAGTGGAGGGGTTTGGAAGAGGAAAAAGGAAAGGGGGAAGAGGAAAGGAAAAAGAAAAGTTTTCTATATCTGAAACATTTCTGAAGTAATTTGAATTTCACTCCTTCTCCTTCCTTCCCTCAACATCCGCATGCGTAGAACAAATGAAGTCTACATTGCACTGATCCTCAGGAAGCAGGGATGATCCTTAAGTATCACAATTATTAGAACTGTCTGATAAATGCTTATTAGAGAGTGTCAAATTTCTCCCAATGTTGTAAAAACCCTGAATGTAGCAGCTCTCTTCTATTGCCCAGTCTGCACTGGTCAGTCCCCTCTTTATATGTCAAAAAAGTTGATCTCTAGGCAAATTGTACATAATAGACATTGAAGTTTAGTTATCATTATTTCAAGTGTCTGTATTAATGTTTAAAAACGATACTTATTAATGGTTTAAATCAGAGGTGTTCAACCTTTTTGTTTCTCTGGACCACACTGGATGAAGGACTTTCTTGAGCCACATGCAGAAGTGTCCAACTCACAATCCATGGGTTAGAAAAACGTGTGTGTGTGTGTGTGTGTTTGTGTGTGTGTGTGTTCCTTGGCTGTCCCAATTAGAACTGTCTGGTAAATGATTGTTAAAGATATGAAGTGGGGATGGAGGGAGAAAGTGATACTGTGACATGACATTGTCATCTATAAAACTGACAATCAGGAATGGCTCAATTGGAAAAAAAGCAATGTTTTAAGTAAGTTTATAATTTAAGGCTCCATTCATAGCTATCCCAGGTCAAATATACTATTTTATTTCACACTCTCTATTTTTAGAAAGTAATGTATTGTTTCCAGCAGTGGGAAGGGATCCTGGAGCTTGTGTTCTGAATAGCAGAACAAGCATTACAAGTTTGCCTGAACTCAGCTGTCAGTCTATTTGTTGTGGGGCTTTCTTGTCTTAGAAAAGTTGTTTATGGGTTGTGTGCCCTGCTCTTGTACTATACGCGCAGAACCGTTCTCACCACGCGCCATGAACTCTATTGCAGTTTGTTTCGGTGCTGGAAGGGGTACTGTCCAAGCTGTCTAGGTATGATGAAGGCACTTTCTTTTCATCCATTCTGTCATTCACTGTAAGTATCTCAATGAGTTCTCTTGTGTTGCCTTTTAGCAGTTACCACAGTACTTGTGCATCCGTTAAGAATCCTCATGGTTATCCTTTTCTTTCCTATTTAAGGTGAAAGCAGCAGCAAAATACGTTGATGTCCCTGTAAGTATTTATAAATATGTGTTTATTCCCTCCCTCCCTCTCTCCTTCCATCCATCCATCCTTCCCTTCCTTCTCTCCCCAGCCCTTCATAATTATTATTCAGTACTGGCTGACTTCAGTTCTTTAAACTAGTACCATCTCTTGGGGAGTAGTTTACTTCCCGTAAGCCAATCCTAACCTTCATAGTAAAAGCTCAGCAACACCTTTTCAGCAGATTTTATTTTTTTTCCTATAACTTGGGAGCTGTCAAGAAGTTAGTCTTTCATGAAAAAATGGTATTAGAGCTTCAAAAAGAACTGACAGACCTCCAGGGTGGGACAGAGCATGCCTTACACTATATAAAACAGTGCTTTCCTTAGTCATTATAGGAAGGCTCTAACTAGTTTCTAGTCAGAATTAAAATAGCAACAAAGGTTCACAAGGTAAGTCAATGAAAACCCAAATACAAAGGTAACAAATAATAATTACTCGTTTAAACATTTTGTTTTTCAAAGACTTCTTTGGAACTGATACATGATCTATAAATTTGTTCAAAAATTAAGATAGCAAGACTGGAAATCATGGAATAAGATAAATGCATAAACCAATTTAGTATAATATTTTGAAGCTGTATTGAATTAATTTGGGTTTAAATTCTATTAGTATCACTTTCAAATATATAGTTTATAGATGATCCAAGCCTAAACTGATCTAATTATGTACTTGAGAGTACATTATCAATTTCCACACGATTAGATCATGGTGACTAACCTTAAACACAGCACGTTGCTGGATTCTAACTGAACTCTGTGCCTGAGCATCAGCTCAGAAGCATTGCTGTGCATGTAAGTGGTGTGACTGCTGAGAATCCCTGAGCAACAGTTGCAGGTAGTTCTTATTTTTCAAATGCTTACCTGTGTTTTGTCACCAGCGTGACCGATAGAGTAGTCTTAAGTGGATATTATAAACTAGAAGGCCCTGGGTGTTTTTGTCATTCATTGGGATTTCTTTGGAATGTTTTACTTAAAGAATGACCCCACAGAAGCCTCTGAACCTTGTCTGTCATGTGCTTAGGATCGGAGCTGGGAAATACGTGGGTTTAAATACATGCATGGAAGGCAGGAATGGAGAACTAAGGGTTTTTATATTTTATGCATTCAGAAAGACAAGCTACCATGTACACATTACTTCCTTGGACTACTTATATATAATATAATAAGTTTTATCTTGAATTTTAATGGAATAGGGTATCCTAATTACTTATGTCTCTCGAACTTTTGAAGCTCTCAATGTGACTATGAACTAGGTCCTCTATATGCCATAAAATGTTAGTTGGGAGAAGCAGAACGCGCTTCATCCACTCCCCTCAATACAGAAAGATCGTCCTTTGACATCCTTCTCAAAGATGCTCTCAGCTCTCTTTAGTTATTTCAGTGGTCGCAAATTGGCCTTTAGGCAGCCTGCTCTTAAGGATGATAACCTGACCTTCTGCACATCTGTGAGTTCCGCCTGCTAATCCTAGTTCTGTTCTTTCTTCAGAATTATAATCCTTCAAATATATGATGATCTTTGTCATGGTTCCTCTCCCCCAGGAGCTGCGGTGGCTATTAAAATGCATGTATTATCAGAGCAACTCTTATTCTTTAGGTTAGACACCCTTAAGTCTTCACGGAACCGCCCGTGTTGTATGTGCTCCAGACCATGGGCATTCTTAATGGAACTGTGCACCCTATACCTCCAGCAGCTGAGAGTCTGGGAGTGGAATAGTATACGGACATGTCAACATGAGCAATGCTGAGTTGGCCATTCCCGGGCTCTTCATCATACCTATCACTGCTTAGACAAATTGTAACTGCTGTGGCCACTGCTCAACCAAGTTATCCCCTGGAGCAGAGATATCTGTCCTATACACACACACACACACACACACACACACCTAACGGCACATACAGAGTTGATTAATATTAATTAATTCTTTTCACACAGAGGTTCACTGGCCTGGGACTTAGAAATGGCTGAGTTTTCATTCTTTTTATGTGGCCTTGGACAATTGAATTAGCAATATGGCCTGGAGCTTTTCCTTAGGTGACCTCAGTTTGGTCTCCTATAAAATGAGCAAAGGAGTCATGTGACTTGCAGCAGTCCTATGACAAGCTTCTACGCCTTGAATTCTAAATATCTGTTAAAGTCCAAGAAGAAACCAGTCCCAAGATGTCCCCTGTAGGATGACGAGAAGGAACGTGCTAGGAAAGCAGTCTGTGGCAGGAATAGCATCTTCTCACAATACTGTCACTTGCTGGACATTATTTTGACAAATAAGTAGAAACACTGACCCACTATAAAATTTAAAACTACCTACGAAATAACTAAATATGTATTTTCTGAAAGGGGCAGGGAGATTCATGTTCCCAAGACCTGATCACGTGAAATTACCACACAATTGAGGTATAAGAGCTAGTAAGAAATTGTTTGGCCAGGCATGGTGGTGCAGGCCTTTGATCCCAGCACTCAGAGGTAGAGGCAGGTGGATCAGATCTCTGTGAACTCAAAGCAAGCCTGGTCCAGGTGAGTTCCAAGCCAGCCAAACCTACATAGTGAAACCCTGGATGAAAGACGTGGGTGAAGAGGAGGAGAGAGGCAGATTGTTCAAATCGAGTGTCCAAAGTATATCATTTATGAACATAAGTTTAGTAGACCCAGCTCACCATCCCATCAGAGAGCTTCACAGTATTCATATTGATGAGGATTTCAGGTGGTTTGAAATTTGGAGGGGCTATTAGACTGGGTCTTAGACTAGGATGGTCTGTGTATTACTAGACTGGGTTTTATGTAGACAGGCTGGTCTTGAATTCACTATATTTGAACTTGTCCTTAAAATCTTGATCTTCATACCTACACCTTCCAAGTTCTAGGATTACAGGCATGTAGCATCATGCCCAGTTGGCTTAATTAAAAAAAAAAGAAAAGGAAAGGAAAAACAAGGCCTGGATGTGGTGACTCTGTCATGACAATACCTACAAGAAAAGAATACAGATGTGAGAGTGGCAGCCAGCGTGTCAAATGCTGGACCAAGAGGAGACAGTTCACACTAGCCTTATAAATCAGGAGCACTAGGTCAACACCATAAACTTGGTAGCACTGAATTAAGTACTATATGTGATAAAAATCAAACCATCTCGAGATGCTGCAGCAATTGAGAGTATGTATTACTTCTGTAGTGGATCCACTTCCCAGCAGATGTGTCAGGTAGCTTCCAGCTGCCTGTAACCCCAGCTGCAGGGGCTCTGACACTTCTGTCCTCCAATGGCTTCTGCACTCACATGCACACATACACACACACACACACACACACACACACACACACACACACAGTAAGAGATAAAAATAAAATATTTAAAGATAAAAAGGTGTGTCGATCCATGGCAAAGGTAAGATTTAGCTAAAAGTACTGTTTTGAAAGGGGGAGAGGCAACAAGGTGATTGGTGGCTAAAGGCAGCTGGTACCAAGCCTGATGACCTGAGTTCAGTCCTTCCTGGGCCCAGGGTAGTGGTGTGAGGGTTAGAAATATCAGGCAGAAGGAACAGAGATGCCGAATAGAACTGAACCGAAGCGGGAGGGTAATCCAGTGAATACTGAATTTGCCCATGCTTGTTTTCCATATGCTTATATACCCCAATCCAAAAGGGGGAAAGAAGGCAAAAGACTGTTTTAACATGATACAAAGAACAAACAGAGCAATTACCTCTTCAATGCCTGAAACCCAAGTAACTATATCCTGAGTTAAGCATTCTGTTGTTTAGGCAGAACATGCAATGACCACACCTTAGACCAAGCATCCAGTAGGCAACCATTTCCTGGGTCAAAGCCTCTATCATAATCCTAAAGGAGAAGGAATAGGCATGAATTCTCTGACCTTTGGTCAAGGTGAAACGGATCGACTTCCCTGGGCTCCCACACAATCCTCAGAACCCAGATGGTAGGAGAGAATCAATTCCCAAAAGTTGTCCCCTGCCCTCTATACATGCACGCACACACTCCACACACACACAAAATAAATAAAACTAAGATGTAATTTTAAAAAAAAACCTGAAAGGGCATAGGAGGCTGGGGAGATGGCTTTGTAGGTAAAATCACTTATTTCTCAAGTGTGAGGACTTGGGTTTGGTTCAGATTTCCAGAACCCACAAAAATCTAGATACAATCACTCGGGTCTGAAATCTCAGCACTCCTTCAGTGAGATGGGAGACAGAGAGATTAGAATCCCCAGGAGAATGTTGGCTAGCTAGCCTGGCATAGGCAGCAGTGAGTACCAAAAGAGAGAGCCTGCCTCAAATAAGATAGATAATGAGAACCAGTGCCCGCCATTGTTCTCTGGCCCCCACACCAGCACACGGTGAGGCTGCTCGCACACAGTGGCACACAAGCTCTACTAATACTTTGGAACATGCACATACATCATACACACAAAGGTAAGATAAATGAACACAAATGTTTGTAAAGTATCATGTGAGACAACATTGTGGGGTATTTTTTTAATCAAGTAGTATGGTTCCTCTGGGGAGCCAGGATTCCTGTGCTTGAATTCTCCCCCCATCACTTTGCTTATAATATCAGTGTGAAGTTGGGCACCAATTTCCTTGTCTATTAAATGAAGATATAAATATACCTCTTAGAGATTTATTGTGATTAAGCACTTTCCAGGCCTCCTAGAGTGCAATTAGTACTCAGTAAATGTTAGTTATTATCATACATGTCCATTGATTATAAAATAAAATTTAATGACTACATTCTACAAAATCAGCACTTATTGATTGTATCTATAGTACTATGGACAAGTCACATAAAGCATTTAAAAACAACACATCCTGTTAACTTCTCCTGTAGAAAGGTGCCAGACTAGTTAAGGGCCCCCATCTAAGAAACTTGGAAATAGTAGTTTGTGAGGAGATAAGTGGGGGAGGGAGAGGAATGTGGTGTTTATTCTGAAAGGAACCTAACTTAAGGGACAAGATGGGTTAAAGGGGAGGGGAAAGGAAGACAGGGAAGCAGAGAAAAATGCATAGCTCAATAAAATCAATTTAAAAGAAAGACAAGCTGGCCAGTTCAGTATCAGTGTTATCTTCAGTAGCAATCCTTTCAAACATTCTATCTTTTATGCTCATTACCAGAAACATGTAGAATCCTAAAGCTCCACAAATGTGGCTTAAACTTAGCTCCGTATTACACAAAGGACATAAAGTCCAGGATCCAGGTTCAGGTCCCTTTTAAGTCCACTTCAGCTGCTTACTTGTGGCTTCCATCTTCCTTCCTTCACATTGAGGATATTAGCATCGCAGGGTCATCAGAAAGATCCAAGTATATATTAGTATGTTTTGTCATGTAAGGCATATTTTGAAATACCTGAGATCAGAGGTAGGGGTGAGACCTTAGTAAACGTCTTCAGGGCCATACATAAGAGGGAAAGCCAGGCAGGACTTGGGAACATGCTTCCCTGGAATGATCTGTGTGCTTACCAGGATGTGAAGCAGGCAGAAGTGATATGCCTCTCACAGATAGCTTGGCTTCCCTCACCAGCACAACCTTACTGTCGTTTTTGCTTTGCTCTGTTTGATTTTGTTTTTCCCCACTTAGCTCTTCTTTCTTTTATACGCCCAATCAGTCAGTGGCCTTAAGAACTAAACATAAAGTAGTACACAGAGATTCTTAGCTTGACCTCCTCCAATCCTCATGTTATTTTAGTCAATGACACTGTAACATCTGCGGATAGAAGAGGGAAAGTTAGCATTCAGCCTGAATGTAACAGTTTGGAACTTCCATCTGATTCACATATTAGTGCTTGGTATTGGACAGTCAACGGCTGGGCCCTTCCTAGAGGAAGACAGTTTCTCCTGCCATCAGCATTCCTTGATTGTGTGTGGTTCTTTGACCCATTAACATGACTGCCTAAATTAGACCTGAACAAGGACCACACAAACATGCTAACATTGAAGGGGATATGCTCTTGAGGCCTCTGCCCCAGTATTTAAATAACCTCGTCCTTGAAAAGATTTTTCTCCAGTAATAAACAAAAAATTTTGGAGCACACACATGCTTATAGCAACCATTTCTAGACATGTTGGAATATAAAGTATGTCACTCCTTAAAAGAAATAATACATAAAGTGGTGTGACAACTTACGTTACAGGGCTTTAGCCCATTCTGGTGTCAGGTGTTCCTGGACTTTGTGGGAGAAGTCTGACTCTTCAGTATATAAACTCTGCAGTAAAAGAGCACGCCACTTCGGAAGTCTAAGACTGACTAAGACTGACTATGCATACACATAGAACATTTTGCGTCAAACCTAAAAGATATTTTTTAAAGGTTGTGCCATCTGTAATTCCAATTTTCCCACTCACGTGTTTGTGTTATGTGTGTGTGCATTCATGTGCATTTGTGTGTAGTTATGAATATGTGCAAGCATGTGTAGAGGCCAGAGATTGGTGTCCATCTGTTTTCCTCAAACATGTCACCTTATTTTCTGTGACAAGGTCTCTCACTGAACCTTGCCATTTTGGCTAGAGTGGCTGATCAGAAAAACTGACTGTCTAGGAAGCCACTGGGCTCCACCTGCCTCCACCCCTTACCCCCAGTACTGAAAATGTAGGCATGTGCAGCTGGGGATGGGGGACAGTGGGGATCTGAACTCAGTTCCTCATGCATTCACAAGTACTTGATCCATTGTGCCACCTCCACAACCCTACTTCCCTACTTCTCATTTGGGTCAGGAAAACCATAATAATGTTTTGGGTTTCTTTTGTTTGTTCATTTGGTTGGTTGGATTTGGGGGGGGGTAGGTTGTTTGTTTTGTTCTTGTTTTTTGGTTTTTCAAGACAGAGTTTCTCTGAGTTACAACTCTGACTGTCCTGGAACTTTATAGACACTTTATAGACCAGGCTGGCCTCAAACTCACAGAGATCCACCTGCCTCTGCCTCCCAAGTGCTAAAGGTGTGCACTGCCTGACTCATATTTAATAAAATCAGTCTCTATCCTCTCTCCCTTTCTCTCTCTCTCTCTTCTTCTCTCCCTCTCTGTCTCTCTGTCTCTTGCTTGCTTGCTAGAACCCTAACCCAGGGCATCATATATCTTAATTAATAGATAACAATTGTCTCACTATTTTAAAAAATAGAAAATCTAAAGTCTTTATTTAAAAAATCATCCTTGTATATTTTATTATTTAAATTCCTTCCCTCCACCCCTTTCCATAAACTAGTCCTCTCTCCACAGAGAGGTATACAGAACATACTCACATTGGTATCAATCTAGTTTGAAGGTTTTGACTCTTATTTCCTTTTGGCTTTCTATATAGGTGTAATATAATTTTGATGCTTCATTAAAAACTAATGAAGTAAATCAAGTGTATTTTTTTACAATGTCACAGGAATATTTAATCATTATTGTCTAATGCGTAAATGCCAATGTAATGAAATATATGCATTAGGGGGTGAAAAGCATGCTGTTTTTTAACAATCACCAAGACCAATTATGGATTCCCTAATAATTACTTTTTAAGTTATTATGGAGCCTTGTGTGCTGGAGCTCGGCTGCAAAAGGTTCCTGGGTTCCTGCCACACTTTCAGATTCCAAAGCCCTGCTCTTATCTCATGCCTTTCACTTCGTCAGTAGTGCTATACAGCCAAATGTGGCATTTCCTTTACAGAACATACAAAACATGCAGGAGGAGAGGATAGGAGAGCATAGTTTCACACTCGGCTGTTTCTCCAATGCAAGTTTCCTTCCTTCCTTCCTTCCTTCCTTCCTTCCTTCCTTCCTTCCTTCCTTCCTTCCCTCCTTCCTTCCTTAGTTCTATGTTTCTTTCTTTCTTTCGGATCTAAGAAGTGCACTTTTAAATTAAGTCAATTACACTGTAGCTTCTAGTTAATCTTTGAGACAGGAATGTCATATTTTAAAATGTGTCTCCTTGTTAAACAGACACCATGACAGTGTTTGTGTGGTGTCATGTTAACCTCCAGTGAAAGGTTAAACAAGCATCTTCTGCATCTTAATCTGTCACTGTGAAAAATGACGGCCATACCCACCTACCCATGAATAGGGAAGCGAAAACTCACACCTGTGTGATTAGGTAGAGCAGCAGGAAGTAAGAACGTTCGCAGCATATAATTAGCAAGGAATTTTTTTTCTCTCTTTTTAAGTGGTATGTTCATCTTGCTGGGTTAACTAGTAATTAATGCTTGGAAGGGTGGGGGGAACTATGCTGGAATCTGCATCTTGCTCATTCACTCCCTGATGTATTCAGTTGCATTTACGACCACCGTCAGAAGAACTCACCTTAGAATAATTCATTTTCCATCCACAGCTACTGATTTCTTTATGCTCATTGGGGGAATTTTATATATATATATATATAGTCCCTTTACTATAGCTTTGTTGGCCAAAATTTGCCTTTCCTGGTCAGAAGATTAAAAGTAATTTAGAAATTCTTTATGTTTGGAGACAACTAGCCTAACAAGCAAGTTGGAAAAGTTTATGTAGTGAACTGAGAGTTTCAGAGGCTTAAATTGAAAATAGGAAAAAAAATGATTTTATGTTCCTAAATTGTACTTAACAGAGTACTCGCCATGTGGTTTTTAATTGTTATTTTCTCATATTCATTAAGTGGCTATAATTTAATTAACAATGCAGAAAAGATTTCTAAACATGGCTCTGTAGGATACAGTCTTCTTGATAAAGAGGCATGGCAATGTATGGTTACTGAAGTTTCACAGGGTGCTCTTCCGGTGGGACTGGAAAGCATACCTGCTTTGACCAGAGTTGGGAGCCGCTCCCGCCTCCACAGTGCAATCGCAAACATTCATTTATTCTGCACTCCAAAACGTGCACAGGAAGCTAGCATCAGAGTGCTCAGCTTGCAGGGTGGTTGAAGCATCAGCTCATAAGGTAACGGTTAATATTGCAACCAGAAGCAGTGGCTTGTCAAGTGTGTAAATAAGTGTGTAAATTCCACTGCCGCATCACAGCAGCCTTGGCACAAAGGAGCACTGAGCCAGTGATAATGTCTTCGATCCAAACACGTTTGCGCTGAAGGTAGAAACTGTTTAAAAGGAAAATTGCATCTTTTCCAGCAATTTATCATAGATAATTACCCTTTCGTACGCCAAATGAAGGATAAAGTGTTTTAAAGAACTATAACTCTAATTGGAACATGTCACCAGGTGTTGCAGTTACTCTTACTTGTGTATATTCTTTTAATGATTACAGTCTCATGCCACAAACTGCATGAAAATATATTCACTAGGTGTGAAATTCCCATATGTCACAGTTTCAAAAATAGGTAAACAGCACAAGATAAAGGAAGGAATAATGCTAATGAGGAATGTTAAGAAGTCTAAGCTTTAGTTTCCAAGCAAGAACATCATAATTTTCCGAAAGAGAAAGAAAAGCGACTTTGAAACTGCAAACTCCTCTGATCTTCAGCCCACACACTTACAAAGTTGCAGAACTCTGTTCAGCACTCAGCTTAGACCTTTACTTCCCTAGAGTCTGCCCATAGGGAATGGGATTTAGTTCTCTTTTATGTTTAAGCTGCAAAGTGTTTGTTGATTTTAGATGGTGAAAGGTAACGGTTCCTGGACAGGGTCTTACGGAGTCTCCTGGAGTCCGCTGTTAGCATGGAAGTGATCAAGAGCGCAGGAGTTTCTGTGAAAGGAATCAGCCAGGCCACCGCTTTCCACTGGTCCTGGAAGTGACTAGCTTTCCACTGACTCTGCTGGGGGAAGTGGTTGAGTGGTTTAAACTTCTAAGCATAGGTTACTTTTGAGGGGTGGAAATAAGAAAGGTTTGGGTAGGGAGAAATGATGGGAAGACAAGCTTCCCTTTCAGCTTTGGTGTAGCCAGACTGGGCTCGCTGCCTTGCTCTTATGGGTGTCGTAGCGTCTTATTTGCAGGCACCTGCATGGAACTCAGTTGCTAAGGTGCCTCAGGTGTGAGTAAAGAAAACTGGCCTCGTGTCATTTTCATTCCAGGGCATCATGATTTCTGAACATTCTCATTTTCAGTGTTTTGACAAAGTTTGAGAGGCACAGAGAAAGATCCTTATCATATGGGTCATTTGCCTGAGTAGAATCAGGACCCGTGATGTTTGTACAAATGACCCTACCTCTTCACTTGAAAAAATTGATGTACAAACTTCACTTTCCCAAAATAAAACCAACTTAAATTTTTGTTCGTTATCCTTGTTGGTTACTTAAACTTTCAAACGCTGGTTATGAGGATGATGCAGAAAAACAAGGAATGGATTTGTTCAGTAGCCTCCACCAGGTTGCCAATGTATTGCCTATATTATGTATGGATGCTCTTAAAGGAGACACTTGTGAGGACATTTGTATAAATAGTTATTTTATATTTTAATGTAACTTAGTTATATCATGGTTATGTTGTAAAAATTCCTGAGTTTTATGCTTTAAAGTGAATTTAAATTATCAAGACTGGAGGTATAGCCCAGTTAATAGATATTTGCCTGGCATGCTCAAAACCGTGTATCTACTCCCAGCACCTCACAGACTGGCGTGGTTGTGCACATTGGTAATCCACACACTTGCAACATTACAAGTTCAAGGCCACCTTGGTCACAGGATACCCTGTCTCAAAAAAATGCAGTTAATTTTACTGAACAGAAAAATAAGCTTTTAACAAAAAGGCTGATGCTTATCACTGAAATAAAATATCCTGGTACCTATAAATGCAATGGTTAGGAAATAGACACTCGCTGTGGCAAATAAAATACCAATCCACCCTTCTCAAAAAGAGTCTAAAATGGCAAAAACTTTCTGTCCCTCACAAGAAGATACTCCACCATGTTGCCATCAGCCAGATCTCTACCTTGTGCTGCTTTTGCAGAAGTAGCAATAGTTAAGTAGCTCATGCCCTCTTTGATCTGATTGTCTTTCACTACTCACTTTTGCGAGTCAGTCTATTAGTCAAGGCTGTAAGCACATCCTATGACCATGAGATGGTAGAAACTTGACTATCTTACTTGGCTATCAGTTCTACTGTTAAGTTCTTACTAATGTTATACTCTATAATCAAATAACTCAGTGCAGGTTATGAGTCAATCCCAGATGTAAGTAATGTAAATAACTCCTTCCATCAGTCAGCCTAGCATATGAAACTTGAGAAAGAGCTAATGATAAGTTGAAAAGGAAATCTCTTTGGCAGCCACGAAGGCTTTTGACCCTCATACTGATTTTTCTTCTCCTTTTTCTTTTAAACTCTACAGCAGTAGTTCTCAACCTATGGGTCATGACCCTTATAGGGTCCCTTATTGGGTATTTACATCAAGATTCACAACAGTAGCAAAATTACAGCTATGAAGCAACAGTGCAGTAATTTATGACTGGGGTCACCACAACACGAGGAACTGTAATAAAGGGTCACAGCATTAAGAAGGTTAAGAACCGCTGGCCAGGAGGAATAATGCTAACTACCCTGCCTCCTTGAACAGGAAAAAAATATTAAATGCCAAATGATAACTTAGCGAGTTCACTACTTCACCTCTTTGGCCCTACATGAGAAATGAGTTTATTGATGTTCTCACTGCACTTCTATAATATAATAAATCCCTAAAATAGTATCGGTAAGCAATGAGTAAAATCAGTAGAAAATCAAAAAGTATTTTGTTTTACTTTGCATTAAATGTTTTCCCAAGTTTCCTAGTATTTTGCTAATCTGAATAAGAACACTGGTTTGTGTTCCTTTAATACTCAGCGTATTCTAAAGAGGCGAATCGGGACAGTTTATGGCTTCACACCATTGGCGAGCAAATAGCAGGGGATGAAAACTCAGTTGTACATCCCTTACAATTAGGACATAATCTTTCCATTGAGAAAGTTTCTTTTAATATCCTCTCATACTTCTTGGCACACTGACTTCTCAAGATAGTCATTTTTTTAAAAAGACATGTATGGGAGGCTGGAGCGTTAGCTGTGCAGTTAAGAGTTACATTGCATGCTACCCTTCAGAAGACCTGAGTTTGGTTGCCAACACTCATGTTGGGCAGCTCACAATTGCCTGTCATCTCCAGCAGCAGGATAGTTCAAAACTTTGGGTGCTGTGTATGTATGTGATAAAATACACATACCCACATAAGACAGACACACCCATACAATTAATTAAAAATAAAATAGATCTTTTTTAAAGGATATGCATAAGCTCACAACCCTGTGTTCCTAATCATCTCAACAATAATGGATATGACCTTAAGTAGTAAAGGTCAGTGATAAACGTTTACATATGCTAGTCGTCGTTGATTTGGTATAAACATAGTTCACAAGGGTGAACAATTTCAACAGCCATTAAAATTGTTTTCCAAAATACTATTAAATAATAGCTTTGGAGATGAGAACTGATACTTTTTTATTCCCCCATGTTTGTTCCATGCAACAGAAACCAGGAATGGACCTGGCAGACACCTACATTATGTTTGTTCGGCAAAACCAGGATATTCTTCGGGAAAAAGTCAATGAAGAAATGTATATAGAAAAGTTGTTTGATGTAAGTAGCTGCCATCGTCACGGGACATTGAATGTTTTTATCTTGATTTAAAATGTTGCTGTGCATGGAAAATATATTTTGATAATACTAAGGTCTTCATTTAAGCATAACAACTAGGCATGGGGGTTAGTTTTAGATACTTGATCAAGTTTCTATGAAGCTAACTAAGAAAGTACTCAACTAAGAGTGTTTTTCACTTGTAACTGTGATCACTCAAATCCAAGAAAATGGCATCAAGCTGGTGACATAAGCACATAGCTTGCCCCAGTGCTGATTCTGAACCTAGGTATTTTCTTTGAAGTGTATTTACATGCATCTTCTCTGCATTTTAGAAATGCTTTTCTGGCAGTTTCATTTAATTATGCAAGTCACCGCAAATGTTTTCATAACGGCAATTCACGGGCTTCGCAGTGACACTTCAGCTGTGGCAGTTACGGAAGGGCCCACTACGTCATCATCTTCCCTATGCTCTGTCGTGTCCGTGTGTGCTGTCTGTGCAACTGGGTGGTCACAGTGAACCTTATCTTTCTGACTTTATATTTCCTGGCCATTTTACAGTAAAAGTATCATCTGTTTTAATAAGATATGTGTTAATATGCGTGAAAAGAAAGATTTCCTAAAAGCTTTGATGCCCTGCAGGGGTAGAAAAATTATCATCTATCCAGCTGGCTCTTTTACAAAATACTGAAACCATATTAGCAACTTCAGCTTCCATTTGGAATTGCTCCTCATTGACGGGCATATGCTTCATTTCCAACTTCTTTTACTTTTTTGCTTATGAGGTGATTTTCAGAAATGTTGAACAGAAAAAGAATGGTGAGCTGATGCTATTTCTGTTGTTTCTTCCTCGCTAGAGCACATACATCTTTGGTGGAGGAAATAAGGTGGAGCCGTCCTGAAAACAGCCCCCTCTAGATAGTCACTGTTGGAAGGGAGGACTGTTTTCTGGAGACATTCAATGTTTTTATGTCTTGGTGACCTACTTGTGGCAAAGCTTAACCACTGTTATGCCAGTTAGTAAGCAAAGGTAGAATTTCTTTCACCGCAAAGATATTCTCCACTTTAATTCTTCTTCATTTGCTGAACTTCAGAAGACTTTGAAGTACTGTTTAGAGCTAACTAAAGCAGATCTAAGGAGGCCAGCATTCACATAGTACATTCATTTCATTGCGCTATTGGGCACTCTTTCCTTCGGACACCTAGGCATCTGGTTTGGTTGTAGGTTTGCATCCAAAGCATTGGGTTTTAGTCAAGAAGCTTTTCACATTTTTTTGTACATTCCCAGCAGAGCTCTGGACTTGTTATTTATAAAAATAATTGTAATGTCCTCAAACATTCTATTTTTTTAAAGTTGCACATATTTATTGCTTTAATTAAAAATGAAAATGAACCCAGACTCTATTGGTATGTCATCAAGAATAGCATAGATGAGGGGATACTAAGAGCCCCTAATTAGCCAAGGCTGAATTTGCCTCAATTACAGTTAGTAAATGAGAGGTTATCAAGTATGTGTTGAAAGGTAAAGTAGAATGTGTAGCTCAAGCAACAGATCATTACTGAGAGACATTATATAATTATTGGAAATCTACTTGGCTGGAGCTTAAAATAATATTGTTAGGTGTCAAGAAACAGTTGAAAATAATGACCCTAAGTGCACTGTTAGCAACCATAGCCTATTACGGATAAAAGATTGAAGAGAACAATAGTGCTGAGCATAGTGGCAAACTTTCCCTCTTCCAATTAGACTCCTTCCTATACAAGTAAGGAAATGGAGCCTCCGAAGTTCAGGTGCAGAGCAACACACACACATTAGGATGTGTTAGCTTGGAGTTGTTTTTATCCAATTTGGCAAAATGCCCAGGGCTCGATTTCTGATCATACAGTATAAGGGATTAACTCCTAAAGAATAATATGCCTTTTACCCAGATGAAATTCACTTGTTTAGAAAAATGCCAACACCATTTTACGTAAAAACTATTAATCTGCAAGACACACATTAATTTTAAAGTGTCTCTGCCACGTTAGAAAGAAACCTGCGTGCTATACTGCATAGTCTTCTTTCCAGCTGATACCCTAACCGTGAGAAGGGCTGTCAAAGTATTTGTGAAATTTGCCACACTTCCTAAGATACCCTTGGCCTTTAATACTTTTTCATCAATTAAGCATCTTAATTGCTCCTAGTTTTATGGTGAAATACCCCTGCAACTCAATTTAAATAATGGCACTACTGACTAAGGTATAAGGATGATCATTGCCCTGGATTTGTGCTTATTGTTTGAGGACATCTAGGAATGAGAACAGAAACGTTCCCCAGTATTCCAGCATGGCCACATACCATGCTGCATGAAACTCGTGGCCTGTCCATCCTGCACTGCTATTTTTGTTCCAACGTCCACAGAGAAGTGATTTTGTTTCTTGACCTCAACATAAGAAAAATGGAAATGATTAAATCTGTATTATCCCTAAAGGTGTAAGTATTGTCAATTTAGATTTTTATGTTAAATCTGGAGGTATCAAAATCCTAAGTACCTGCTAAAAGTCAAATTATTAGTAGAAATATTCTGTCCTTTTTATCCTATAAGTGCTTAAACTTATAGAGCCCTTTGTGTTTGGGACAGAAATCGCTTCTATAAAGTATAAATAACTGGCAACTGTGCTGCTAAAAAACAAAACTGAGTTTAAGACACGTCTTTGATTAAGAGCTGGGGAAGCAGTTAAGTTGGTAACATGCTTGGCAAACAGGAGTACCTAAGTTTAAATCCCAGCAGCGGTGAGCACCTCTGACCCCAGTGCTGTAGAGGCGGAGACAGGACAGTTTCTGAGGCTTGCCGGCTAGCCAGCTAGCTGAATCGGTGAACTCGAGGCCTGGTGAAAAACTGTCTCAAAAAATAAGGTGGCGGACTGGTAAGATGGCTCAGCCAGTCAAAGCACTTGGTCACAAGCATAACAACCTGAATTCAGTCCGTGGAGCCCACATGATGGAAAGGCAGAACCGACTCCAGCAAGTTGTCCTCTGACTTCCACATGCTCACCAGACAGACAGACACACACACCTCTGCAGACCCACAGTTTCCCTTTAATGCAGCCTGTCTACTTACTTTCTCAGGCTTAGGGGCCTGGAACACAGCCGCAGGTGTCTCGGTGTCATGAGAGCGCCTGGGGACATTCCAGAGTGTGTCGGTTCTCTCAGCTGAAAGTGACAGTTCTGAGGTCAAAACCGAAGTCCCCCAGGAAAGCCACTAGGACACTCTCTGCAATAGTTTCCTAAAATCTGAGAATTTAAGGCTTGAGACAGAAGACTCACCATCAGGATGTCAACACAGTTCTCCAGTTCTCTAAACTTTGTACATTTATTGGGCTTGCCCTACTGGAATCCCCTTAAAACAAACTCGTTTTAGTTTTCATGTTGCTGAAGGCACACCAGGGTGCAGTGTCTAATTGGCAAATCATGCAGATTAAGCATTCTCTTGTGTTATAAACTGATTAAATACTTAATTGTTGAGGAGTTTCATCTTTATGAGATTTTTAAAAAACATTGTTGTGATGTCTTATAAAATTAAATGTAATTCTTTAAATGATAGCTAATCAGTTACATTCATCCAAACAGTTTTATAAAGGATTAATTTCTAAAGACATTGCCTGAAAAGAATTCTTCCTAGTTAAAAAAAAAAAAAAGAAAACTAAATTAAACATTTTGGGTCAAATTTGCCTTTAGTGTAGAAATAGGTTCAGTCACTTATTTGTGCCATCATAAAAAGCAAAACAGGAAAACAACACAATGAGATATGATTTCAAAATAAAATTAATTTTTTTCTTACAGTCTCTTGCCTCTGTACCGCTAAAGAAGAAAAGGAGAGAGATAAGTGTTTAGGATGTTTTTATCCAGTCTGCAAGAGTTCAGTAGCACCGCTCCTAACTCACTTAAAGATTCAGTTTGTTACTCTGTAAATGTCCCAAGAATAATTTAAATCAAAGAGTCAGAGTGATCGCTGAACTGGGTGTGATGCTACACACCTGTAATTTCCACACTCACAGGGCTGAAGCAGGAGGACCAAGTTTAAGGCTACTCTGGGCTATATGGCAAGACCCTCGCTCTAAAAAAAAGGGGGGGATATTGCCCACTAGATAAAACTTCCGTTTCATGATGCCTTTGATCAGATATATTTAGAATTGACAGTATACGTGTTAAACCATCATCACTGGGTGAAAGATTTCCTTCTCCTTGTACACAGCCTATAATAACAATTATGAGAGGAGGTTCAACACAGTCAGAGACTGTCTTTGTCCTCCCACGTTTCTGTTCTCTTATTAAATATCTCTTCCGTGTGAATGTCTATTGGAGAAGAGCAGCTTTCCTCTTTCCATGATCTTTCACTTTCAAATTACTCCGCAGTTGCTCTAAAGTCTACTTAAATTAACATAGCTTTCTATTGACAAAGATTATCTTTGGTGTTTCGTTCTCTGTGTAGAAAGCAGACCAGTGTAAAACACTCCGTCTTGGCCAGTTATGCCCAACCAGGACTTTTCTAGCACTCTGTGACACCTGTGCCACCTTTTCCCGTCTCCATCCGCAGAAAGGATGGATAATGCACGTTCAGCGGGGTCTTTGAGGATCTCTGAAGAGATTTCTTTCTCTCCTTCTGCTGTGCGCCTTTTCCGTCTCCCTGTACGCTAAAGATAGATTTTAAAAGTTGGTTCTCTGGATGCTGGAAGCAGGTCTCCTGCTCATCTCCAGTCACGTGCTTCTGTCCTCTTGCAGCTAGGTCAGCGCTCTGTTTTCCGGGGGTTATTGTGTTTTTACTTGCGTATGTTCCTGTATTGTTTTACCTGCTGTACTTGCGCACTGAAGTTGTTGGACCTCTTTTAAGGTACTCACAGCCAAACCTTCTGGGTAGGGATGGCCTCCTCGGCCTCTGTGGATGTGACTCAGAGCGTGCTCTTGACTGCTTCCCCCTCAGACTTTGTTTTGCTTTAAAAGGTATTCTCACGTTACAGCGTCCTGGTTGTCTTGCTCATTTGCATTACTAACCCTCCTTTTAATGTTATTCTTTGTAAGTGTAAGAATTTATTTAGAAAGCATCTACTTTTGATG
This sequence comes from Ondatra zibethicus, assembly GCA_004026605.1. Lineage (NCBI taxonomy): Eukaryota > Metazoa > Chordata > Mammalia > Rodentia > Cricetidae > Ondatra > Ondatra zibethicus. The sequence continues at coordinate 48,901 of PVIU01005161.1, forward strand.
TACAGTGTGTGCCAAAATAGCTTTGGCAAGTCCGGGCGCCGTTCTGAGAGGCCAGAGGCCCTCATTTGAATCTAAGCTGCAGCTGAATTAAAACTCGAGAAGCTTCAGATAAGCGTGCCTAATTGCCTAAAGAGAAACTCAACAAGGATAAAAAAAATGTAGCTTGTTGATCTTATTTCTTTGATAATTCAAAAGAATCTTCAAGACATACGTGGACTCCTTAAACTTCAGTTCTTGAAATGTGATCATGGTCCACAATTGTCACTTGGCACATGCCCAGAAACACACATCTTTGCATGAGGCACCTGGACATCTGTGGCGGCACTGGTAGAATCAGCTAATTAACAACACAGGCTTAAACAGGCACCTCATCTGGCAGTGCAGTTAGTTGCCTGATGGTGCTCAGCAGGATTTGGTAGTGCTTTTTATTTTTCTATCCTAATGGTCTGCCGCCCGCCTAATTTTGCCTTATTGTCAGTCACTACTTACCGCGGCTTGGGGCCCTCCCAGGAGGCTAAATTATTATCAAAGGATTAGGGCGATGTAGCCTTGCAGTTCTGACATTTCTGATTACTCGTCTATGCCAGAACACTAATTAGCTGTGACTAATTAAGAAAAATGCCCCTGCCATAGAAAACCATTTAAAAGAACCGAGAACGAGAAAAGCAATTCAAAAGCTGAGCAGTGCTCAGCCTTGCTGATGCTCTTTAGGTTCTGCACCAGAGCCATAACTCACCTTTCACTGTGCTCGGAATGAAGGGGGAGGGGGAGACACGTGCAAACGGTTGGGAGATTTTTGCTTGCCTTAGAGAAAAAGAAATGCGGCTGATACCTTAAGATGTCTCAGCGATGCTGAAATTGTCCTGGCCCCACAGAAGGTGACAAGATTTTCATGTGGGAGAAATGTTTCTAAACCACCGTTGGCAGAATCTTACGTCTCTGTCACACACTGAAGCCACTAACAACGCCTTGGTGGAGCGTCCCTGGAGACATTAAAGCAGTGGTTGAGTTTATGCACTGGTGTTGGATGGGTAGTAAGCAGTATGTGGAACCAAGAAGGGACGCGGCTTCCTGCTTCCTTCACCTAAGCTTGTCTGGGGCTTCTAACTCTCACGTGCAGAGCCTGGTACATGTAGAGTCTCACATGTAGAGGCTGACCTGGCATGCCTGCACAGCATCTGGCCACTGGTGGCTTATTACTGAAAAATGCCCGGGCTCCCCTGAGGCCAACATCTCTACCACTTGACCAGTGCAGTGTTTGTGCAGAACCGATAGCTACTCTCCTTCCTTTCGATCCTAACTCCATAAGCAAATAACACATATGGCTTCCATGCCAATTTCTGTAGTAGCTTTTTGGATTCTGCTTCTGTGAGGCACTTCCCTACCAGCTCCTCCATGCAGCCCCCTCTGCAGGTTTGGCACCATTTGCTGGTGAGCACAGCAGTGTCGGCTAGGTTGCCAATATTGGCTAAATCCAAATTTAAAAAAAAAAATCTACATGGCAAAGTAGCCTTTTGGCAGAATCGTTATTCAGGGTAGTTCCTAAATGGTTTGACAGAAAGCTGAATTGGAGAATGACTCCTAAAGATGCTTATAAAACAGCTAACCTAACGAGAGCCACTATTTCCTCATCTCAGTTCTTGCCTACAAATGGTAGAAATCTGAATTTTGCTATCTTAATGTGGGCAGACTATTTGATTTATAAAAACGAAAAGTTCTAATGCCCACCTCATCTAAATTCTTCATGCTGCATTTTGAGCTTACTTCCCCCTTTCCTCCCACTGGAGAACAAAACACAGATTCTAGTGTCCTCCAAGGCAATAATCCTTCCTAGGCATGAAGACTGTTATTACAGCGCCTGTCATATCTGTCTACTCCCGGATAAATAATCCCTATTTGTTTAAATTCTCATCATAGGCCCCTTCCCTAACCCTTTAATCATTGCCATAGCTGTGCTTTGAAATTTCTCAAGGTGTTCACTGTCATGCTTAGAGTAGGGATAAGATGCAGCATCTGAATGTGGCTGGACAAGATTCTTTCAAACCGTGTTCCTACAAACACACCAATTCATAGCTCTCCCACGTGGATGCTCTGCCATCTCCTTGAACTTGTTTCCACTACTATAGTTCTTTCTGTTGACTTTCCCTTTAGCCACTCCTGTCTGCATTTGTTTCTTGGTATTGGATACCCTTTAAGGTGGCTATTGTGCATATCGAGAATGTAAAAGACAAACCTACTGTCCTATTCAACTGCCATGTGTAAATAATAATGGTGAACATTCGGATACCAATGTTAGGTGTTAACTTTAGCACGTGTCATTGAATTCTAAATAGAAGAGACTCCAGCCCCTCTTATTACTCTCATTGTTTTCACGTAGCCTGCATTTATTGATCACCTCTAAAAATCATACTGTGCCAACAGTTGGAAGCCTGTTGCTAACCAAGTGCCTGCCCAAAAGGAGTTTATATTCTAAGAGCACACAGACCTTCATGAGAAATAGTTAACTTTCACATAGAACATTCCACTGTTTCATCTACAGAGTAGTCACAGATGTATTTACAGATGAGAACACAATGCAGGACTACACTGAGTGCCCTTTCAGATCACTAGATAGTAGTTATTTCTTTATTTCTCTCTGTGTTTCAAATAGATGGTTAGAAAGCTGCCAGAGATTTAGCACCAATGCAATTCATACCCAGTCCCAGGGTTTCACTGCAAAATTCAGAAACTGAAAGGTCATAGCACAGAAAGTCTCCTTTCTCTACCTTCCTTGGGTTCTTAAGCTCCAAGAGAGTCTCATGCATCTTCAAAGAGATGTCCACACTGCCACAGCAATAGAAACGACTCACAAAGTCAGCAGGTATAGAGATTTCCCAAATGTGTGACTCAGTAGTAGAAATCCTCCTGTAGCACAGCCAGCCCCATCTCCAGAGATGTCCCAGAGCCTCAGATAACCAAAAGATCAGGTGACAGGACATTCTGGAGATGCAGTTTGATGCTTGGGTAACAGTCTGGAAGCCAGTGCAGAGCTGACAGAATCCTATCTTGCGTCACTAACGTAGCTTCATGTATGAGTGCACATATGTGGACATGGAAATCTTTTCATTCATAATTCTTCCTTCTTCTCATCGCTCATTACCTAAAATGAAATGACTGCCACATGTTAAGCTCCATTTTAGTCCTGTGTTCCATTTCTTTAGATAAATATATAATAGCCTCCTTGAGAATTTCAACAACTTTAATGTCTATTGGATTTTTGCAGGGCTAAGGTTCAAACTCATGCATGCAGGAAGTCACTCTACCAATGGAGCAATTTATTAAATACCTATTAAATTCTTTTTCTATTGATAAAAATGTGATTCAGAACAGCAGTGACTCTAACACAATTCTGTCCTTTTCCTATAGAAAAGCCTTACTATTATATATATATAACATATATATATATTATTTAATATTCCCAAATAGATTTTTTTAAAGTCCGTCAACAAATTTGTAATGTGTGTTGTGGTCCAAACACTCTGCCAAGGGCTAAAGATAGCAATCAAAGTAAGGTTCTATGAATACACTGTGGCTACTCACATCTTGTGGTGGACTGATAAGCACATTGTGCAGTAGTATTATCAACACCTGGCTAGGATATAAGCAGCATGAAACACGAGAGCACCCAAGTCTCCCTTGTTGGAAATAGTACAACAATAATGAGTTGATAATAATGGCTAATATCAATAATATGATAGCACTAATATGAACGAATAGCTAGGGAGATGGAGTTGGTAATAAAATCCCAAACCAATGGGAATGGCAAGCTGAGAAACCAAAGGCACAGAGAAGCCCAACATAAGGCAGAGGCATCGGTTCTGTGGTTGCTGCACACCCACTATGGGAAAACAGAAAGGTAACCACTTAACTTCATTCCCTGTATACTTTCAATACACAAGATTTGGAATTGCTTCCCATTCTCAAAAAAAAAAAACCTCAACAAGTAGAAAGACCCTAAACAGTAAATTCTCAGGCCTAGATCATATTTTGAAGTTAAATTGTACCATTTAGTATCAATTCCTAAAGTTTACTGTATTTCTCTTTAGGGTATTATGTTATTGATTTAAAATATATTATTGACCAAAACTTTATATACAGTGAGTAAATTGTCATCCAACCAAAAAAAAAATGGTCATTGTGTCCAAAGAAATCACTCTTAAATTATTTCTGTGTCCCAGACACTTACAGACACTGCTATGGCATACTGATTTCTGGTAAACCATTTTTTGGTGTTCAAATAGTAACCAAACCAATATTCACCCATCATTAGTCCATAGCAAGGAAGAGTGGAATAACTAATGTTTACTGTGTGATCCTAGCCTTATAGCATCAGAAGAGCTGTACAGTGAACTTACAGAGGCAGTTGCCTACTTGATAGTAAAGATTTTAAAACAATATTGATGTTGATACCCTATATATAGTGAGGAAAATGTATTAAAATGAAGAGGCTTGGGGGCTCATTAATGAGCAGTGAGCTAAACAGAGCCTCTGCACCTTGCAGTGTGTGGAGCTGGTGCTGTTCTATAAGCTACTCTGCCCTGGGGCTGAAGAGGACCTAATTCAGAACTTCCTCACCTACAATAATCATGGATATTTAAAAAGAGGAAATCTGGAACTCCAATGACAGTGAAGTTTGTTTCTGCATTCAGCAAGTGTCTACTAGATGCCAGCACTCCCTTGTTGGCACATCCTACCTTTTCTTCCTTTAGTAAAATAAACCTGCCAGTGGGAGTGAGAGGCAAGAAGGTCAGCTCAAGGTCACCTTCAACTGTGTATGGAGTTCAAGGTCATCTTAAGCTTCATGAGAATCTTTCTCAAAATAAATAAATAAATGAACAGAGGAAAAGTTCATAATTTGCAAAACATCAAGGTGCTTTGTTATACCTAAAACAAAACAAATCCCCCTGATTGTAAAACATCAACTAAAACATGTATCATCTGTTCTGTGTTTAAGAAATAAACAGAACATGAAGAGAGCCACATGTATAGAGTTCTCCAATGTATGAGCCAATGATCTCTCCTCTATAGCTCAGTGTTTTGTTGTAGTTTTAAAAATTGTTTTTTGTGTATTTTATTTTTTTCTTGCACAGGGGCCATGCTAAACTTCTCTGTATCATTCTGATTTTAGTATATGTGCTGCTGAAACAAGCCCTTTTGAGTATTTTTTAAACATTACACAATAGGGAAAATAAACTTTGTGGGGGGGAGATTATATAAGAAGTTTATAAAATAGGTGTTTGACTATTCTAACAAGAAATATGGTTCTTCAAAGAATTTACTTATATTGCACATTACATTAGCAGATTTATAGGTATGTTTGCTGTCTGACAGTTTAGATTTCTTCAAGTTGCACGAAACTTTGGTGAGCATCTTTGGAATGGTTGAGAGAAATCCCTTGGATTTGTCAAAGTACTGTGTCGTGTTCAGTCAGCAGCCACCAGGAATTTAAGGGGTTGTTTTCTTGTTTTTATGCTAGAAGCTTCAAATTGCCTCAAAGAAATTTTTTGTGACAGAACAGAAATCTAGCTTGTTTCCAGAAAGGAAATACAATAGCATAATTATAGACTTAGACTTTGGAGCCAAAATATAAAATAAAAATCTTACATGCTATATAGATCTGGATTAGTAAATTATTTAATTTAAATCCAGTGTTCGACTTAATGACTATGCAAGTATGCAAAAATGTTAATAACATTTACTTTGTTGAAACTAATAGTTAAATTTAGTTCATTTTATTAGAACTACACATAAAAAGTGTCCAATTCCTTTATAATCAGGATTATAGTACTAACATAAGGCTGGAGAAGTAGCTCAGTTAGTAAAGTGATTGCCTAACATGCACACAGCTCTGTCTCAAAATAATTAGTACTAATATAAAACAAAAGCAATACAAGCACTAATCCAGAGTTCTATAACTCCCATTCGTTCCTCACACACTCCATTGTTTCATCCTTATAATATCTTTATTTCATTAAGAGAGAAAAGATGAATTGAATTAAAAGCAAAATGACAGACAATAGAAAACTCTAGAACTCAAAACTTTCGTATTTCTTTATTCAGAAAGAATGACGCTATATCCAAGCAGCATATACAAATTGAAAGAATGAAAAGTTGACTTTTCCTTGCAGTTTAGTTTTACATGGCTCACAAGTTCATTGTGCCTTTTTGTTAACTTAAATCAAATTTAATTTAATTTCACAGCGTTTTTGTCCCATTGTTGGGAGTAGAATACAGAGCCTCACACATGCTAAGCACGTGTTCTACCTTGAGCTGTACAGAGCTATTGTGTTAGAACTAGCTTACATAATCTGCACCTCCTCGTACAGGTGAGGAAACAGAGGCACAGACCAGTCCTTTGACCAACTCGCTTAGCAAATAGTAAATTTGGAGACTTGTACTTTTCTTCCTTCTATTCTCCTTCCCAGGGACTATTTTCTGTTCCTCTGTGTGTGGTTGCTTGTCCTCAGCAGCTATGTCCAGGAGATGTCCTGGACCCCACCATATCCTCCATGGCCACCTCTGTGCCTAGCTGACACAGTGTCAGCTGTGTGGAATACACCCTCTTTTTTCAGTTACCATGAGTTGGTTTCAGTTTTCCTTAAACACAACCCTTCATCCTTTTCAAAGCTAAAGCACAGCCATAAAGGGTTCTGCTTGAGACTTAAAATTGTGCTTTGGAGTCTGTTCTGTGAATCTGGATAGTTTCGGTGTGATGCCTGGAATTTGGGGGTGGGGTGGCATCATTGTATCAAATTGACATTAATACCAAATTTGCATTTGAGTGTTTAGAAATGGGAAGTGAATGAAATAGAGCCACAAATATCATTACATGTGCTGCTGGCAGAGTAAGGACGGATACCCGGTAAAGCATGCATGTTTTCCATGTGCTGCTAAACTGTATTTCTAAACCAGAATTTCTAAATTTTTGTTTCTCTCTAGAGCTACGAAGTGGTCCCAGAGGGTGGCTCATAGTTCTCACTCATACCAAAGCCTTCAATGTTTGAAGATTTTTGTTTGTTTGTTTGTTCTTTAATTCAATTGAACTATTGGATTTTAAAGTTCACATTTACTAAAATAAGATTTTCTGGATTTTATTTCATTTCAGCAGTTATTTGACTGACTCTTTAAAACAGCCATTCCACCACATTGTAGTGCCCTGGAAAATATTGGTCCTTCCCCTTTCTTTCTCTCCTTCTTCCCTCCTACCTTTCTCTTTCCTCCCTCCTTTCTTCCTTTCTCTCTCCTTCCTTCCTTCCTTCCTTCCTCCTTTTCTCCTTCCTTCCTTTCTGTTTTTTACCTACTGAGACAAGCATAACTAGAGAACGATGAAAATATACCAAGTAGTTATGCCAATTCATAATCAATAAAAATCTAAACACTTAAGCAGAAAACACATCACAGATTTGTGCCATGGTGAAGCAGCTATTTTTCCTTTGCCATCATCATCAGAAGCTGCATTCTGCCAGAAATCATTTGCTTGAAGCAGCCTCCATATATAAACCCTATGGGGTCTTGTGATTCAGATTTAGGAATATCAGCCACAGAGGGTCTAAAGGCATTGTGCATTAGTATGTATTGAGACCTCGTTCCAGGTGGCAAGCAGCTGGACTTTCAAAAAATAAAACTTCCAAAATAAATGTGAAGTGCTTGTTCCCAGGCGATAAGTGTTATACTTAATGGAATCATCCTCCAAATGTTATAAATGAGGCAAAAAGGGGAGTTGTGCATATTTAATATATTTGTTTTGTATCTCCTCTAGTCAACAGAATAATGACATTCCTTAACTACTTCTCTTTAACTTGCATGAAGAAAGCACGGTATGTTGCTAAATCTCTTTTCACCGGCTCTGCGGAGAAACAACTTTAATCCTTGTTAGAAAATTGCCGAGTCTGAGGCTGACAAAGAGCTCATGCTTGTTCCATTGTTAGTGCTCCCGGGCCCCAAGAGCAGAGCCCTTTACAGCTGCGTGGATCCCGCCCGGCTCAGCTGCACTATTTAGGAGCAGAGGTTTGTCAATTTCTATTGACAATGGAGAGAGATTTTCAGGGCCTGTAGCAGTGCTGACACAGTTGGGGATCAATGCCAGCCATTCAGCCTGCACCCTCTTTCGTTGCTTTGGTTTGTTAATTCAAGACTAAAGGTCCACGGAGGGGGTTCAGGGTGTTTAAGAAAGCTGATGAACTGCAAGCGTTTATGGCCCTGGTGTGGCAATTTCCATAGTCAGTGGCAACTCCTGGCACTGAGGGAGCTGTGCCCTTGTTGACCCTCTTGTTATTAAAAATGCACGAGGGCTCTGCTCCTCAATATTTCCACACTCTTTCATTGTCAATACCACCTTCTGAGCCCTTCAGCTTGTTGCTTGCTCTAAAGATCTTCTTAGATTGGGTTTGAAAACTTCACCTTAAACACTAGATTAGACTGATGTTCTGTTTTCCGTGCTCCTGTTGATTTGTTGAACCTTCCCAGGGCTGCAAAGCAAGTAGCAGCTTGATGGGGAGACGGGCTGCTAATATGATTTACCAGTCTACAGTCATGCACAATAAGTGTGAATAAATACAGGGGTCTCACAGAGTCAACCCTAGCCTTTCCTTTTCTTTTATTTTTGCTTTAAAAGAGATATCTCAAGAAAATGAAGTGAGTGATGCATGCCCTTACAGGAGCTGAATGAACCACAAAAGGAAAAAAGGAGCTTTTTCTTTTTCTTTTTTTTTTTTTTTTTTTTTTTTTTTTTGGTTAAAGTGGTAAGCTGCTATCATGTATTTCTATAGAGAAAAAAAATATAAAATATACAGTTGCTGCTTTATTCTTGAGTAGAAGCAAAGCAAGGAGTAAAACGTAAACGCAATTTCCTGGGCTTCAGCCAGGCTGCACCCTTTTTGTCAGTTCCTGAAAGGAAAACAAGTGGTCACATAAGTTACCTTATAAAATTAGCTTCTCAAAATGAAGAAAACATTTCCTAGCATCTTGGCTCCTTTTAGGGTTTTTCCCCCCTTTGTTTCATGCAAAGGCTTCCTTTGCTTTGACTTGGTAGGGGCAAGTAAAGCTAACCCAATTTTGACTCTTCTCAAGATGAAAAAAGCGGGACATACTGTATTTTCACCCCTGAGAAAAGATGTATTAATTCCAGCATCAGAAATATCAAACTGCAAGAAGTTTCTGTGTGGTGGCTTTGCTGGGGTAGGATGAGGGGTCCAGTTTTATCACAGGCATGAAAGCTGCCATGGAGTGGAGCGGTGTTGTCCATAGCCTGCTCTGAGTAGAACCTGGGTTGAGCCCTGAGCTCTCTCTGTTCTCCTAAGTGTTATTTTCATCCTAGCATTAGCATAGGCATCATTTATACAAGATGGGAAATGAAAATAAAATCATTTGAAATGAGGATTTTTTTAAGAACATAGAGGTGTATGTTGAATGGTTTTCTGGGAGTGCTTCATTTCTCTCAGACTTGTACAACACACCATATACCTGTATAGGCTAACATATTGGCTGCTGCCTTGGAGAAGCCTTTAAACAGTGTGTATTTTCTCTCCTCCAACAGAAAAGAGAAATTTCTATCCCATACAAAAAACTAGAATATCTAAAAGTCTAATCCATTTTGACAGCATTTTAGGTTCCAAATTATCTCCTGAGTGTGTTGGCACCAGAGTGAGAGTTTTAGTCCTGTATGCTAATTCAATACCATCAGTCATACCCGGTGTTCATCTACATCAAAATAGAAGCAACCAAAGCTAAGTACTAAGTTGAAACAAGTGAATGTACAGTTAATGTCAGAAATAAAAGGTAGTATGTATCCATAAAAGATTTTTGAGATTTCACATATCAGTTGAAATGCTCCATCTACTAGCAATGGGTTTTATAAAAATTTCTGAGTATAGGTATCTGAATCTTATAAAAATTTTTAATATATTTTGATATGTGCTTAAGAGGAAACAAATTTTCGTTAGGAAAGAACATTAACTATTTAAGTCTCAGTAGTCTGAAATATAAAACTTGGAATTCAGTAATCTTTTTGGTCATATTTAGTAAATCGACTCATTTTAATTTGCTTATCACATTTTATGCATGCAGCTTCAATAGAGTAACAAGTTCATAGAAACAAATGAAATGTATGACTAACTCATTTTTTACTTGTACTTAACCTATGATTTCTTGCTCTTAAATTGTCTTGCCATTAAATTATCAATAAGTCCAAGCCTGGATGAATTTAAAACTTGCAGAACTTAAGATTTACAGAAGTTAGATTTTATTGTGTGTTAATATATAGAGAAAAAATATTTAAGATTTTTTAGCATCTGTGTTTGGATTCCGTAAAACAGATACAAATATGGTGTGTCACCATGTTTAGGTATATAAGCAGCACACAGAAATCTCTCTCTAAACACTTCTTTCATTTTGTAAATGCCATATTGATGTAGATATTTCTGTTACCTCAGTGAGCGGCAGCATTTGTATACCATCACCAACACCAGGCTCTATCATGGAATCACTGAACCCCTTGAAATGTCACAGTTAATATCAGATGCCTTTTTTGAAAATAGGAGACCAAACCATTCTTTTATGATTTTTTTCTGATCATTGTACATTATATTATACTGATACAGGAAATTTCCTCCAAAGAATTTCAGTTTTTTCCCTCAACAGGGTTATAATAAATGGAAAAAATATGAAGCCTCCAAAAATAGTTGCAAAGTGACACAGATCTTTCCTTTCATAATCTGGGTATCAACGTATGCTTTGTGATTCTTACAGCACAAGAATTCCATCTTGACAAGGCTCCTTCCTGTGGTCTGAGTAAATCTTGATTTAAGTACTGTTAAAACATCTTGGCAACTGCCTCATAACTGATTTATACAAAAGGATGATCAGGGATCAACATTTAATAAACTGTGGGTACTTTTTGCCATCTTTCAAAATGTTATTTCTAGGCATTGACATCATGACTTATGTTCTAACACTCCTGCTATCTGAATTTTTCATAACATGAAGACCAATAGGAAATTTCCCTTTGAAAATGATTTACCTGGTTTGTGTGTGTGTGTGTGTGTGTGTGTGTGTGTGTGTGTGTGTGTGTTTTCCCCTGCAGCTTGGCCATCCATTCAGTACCACAATATGTATTTAGTGCCCATTGTTACTTACAAATTGCAAAGCAATCCGCTAGGCTGCAAAGTGCAAAAACACAGTTTCCCATGAATATGTTAAAGCTAAACACTGTAATGCTAATTCATGTAAAGAACAGCCTGGGTCAGCTCAGCAGATATGCCACCATAACATACAATTCTGTTAACAGGAAATTATAGCATTATTGACTTCAAGTGCTGATCTGTGGTCATTTCTAAGTGCTTCATTACCCTCTCATTACTGAATCTGTTAAATGAATGCTGCAGAGATTGTTTTCTTTTTTGTCCCCCTCCCCTCCGCCCTGTCCTTCTTTCCAGCAATGGTACAGCAATTCCATGAAAGTCATTTGTGTGTGGCTGGCTGACAGACTAGACCTCCAGCTTCATATTTACCAACTGAAGACACTCATCAAGATTGTGAAGGTAAATGAGAAGTGTTGAAATCTGAATTGCCCACCAAACTGTGGTAAGTTACCATCCCACCGAAAGATGGGGGACGACAAGGTTGCTGTAACTGAGTGGTGGATGTAAGTACTTATAGTGCAAGATAATGTACATCAGTCCCCCTAGCATATGTATTTGAATGTGGGAGGTCCATAATGATTTTACATTCATTGGCATAAAAATACAGTACATTCCTCATGTTTACTGGGGTCATGTATTAATCATGGGGACTTTTGATTTGTTCTTTCCAATGAAATTAGGAGAATGTGTGATTTTACCATAACCCTATTAAGACATTACACACTGTCACTGCCTGACTCTTTTTTGGAAATCTGCCTCTCCTTATATGTAAAAGATGGCCATTTTGAGTGTTAGAGATCACCTAAAACGATTAACAGTGATCTTACATGCATTCAACAGAACACTTGGACTGTCGCCTATAGGTACTAGCCTATATATGTTGTCTTTAACGAGTGGGATAATATATTAAAATAATATATCTATTTAACATAATTTTTCACTTTGTAAATTTTAGTGGAGGCCAAAATTTACTTCAAGATTAACTTGTCTTAAAATCGAAATAGTATGTTAGTATTATAGCTGAAAACAAACTGATAATCAAGGGTTTTTCATACAGAAGACCTATATATCTATTTTGGTGCTGTATATTAGTGATGCCTATGTAGATGTAATATGTACTATGTCATGTATGTATGATCACATACACAGTGCTTCTCAGTGTGTCATTTTGACCTAAAACTCTTAGTCCCCTGGGGATTTGCCAGAACTACAGGTCTTTTGGTAACAGCCTAGACCTGTGGAATCAGGAACTAGTGATAAGACTAAGTGATCCGTAGATCCCAGAAGACTAATTCCATGCTGAAGTTTGCAAAGTACCACTACTTTTGAGGCACATTAAAAATTTACCACCATTCTTTTGGTTCCTACAGTCTAACTCAAATACAAATTACTTTGTACTACTGACCCACAGTTACCACAAATCATCATCACACCTGAATTCTGTACCAAAATCAGATCTGGACTATCAAGAATCAAAGGTTGAACGTGAACTATGCTATAACCATAGTAATATGATCAGTAATCAATAACAAGTAAAATTATTGCCACCCATGACACTTTCATCCGGCCACATATTTCATTTAACAAACAAAACATCCTCAGTTCCTCTTAGCAGGTATTACTTATTTACAAAGAGCTGAGTGCACGCTGTGACACGTGCAGATGTGGCTTACTTCATCATCATTTCTTCCTTGTTTTTAGGAATGTAACTTGAACACTTTCAACTGGTTGGTTTTGCATAAAAGACAATCAGAATTCTGTCTTTATCTTACATATGCATATATCTGTTGATGCCAACATCTATACTGTTACTTAAATGGGGCCAACTGGGCTATCTTCACAAGCAGCTAGAACTTCAAGCTTCTGTCTGTCATGTTCAGGATGCCAGGAGTCATATATACTGCCAAACATAAATTGATGGATAGCTAATCTCTTTGTTTGGGGAATTAAAATGTTCATTTTTTTTTACTTGCCCATCATTTGTCTTTTCAAAGGTATTTCTTTTCTTATGTTAATACATCTTAATAGGTAAAGAGAATGTACCATTTTCAGCTTATTGAGATGTGGTTGACAAAAAATAACTATAATCAAAGTGTACAACATAAGGATAGTTAATAACATATACATAAATTTGCTGAAAGAATACATCTTATCAGTGACTACTTTAATATGAAAGAACAGTTAATAACTTTGTAAGTATTACAGCGGCACTTTCATTGTGCTCTAAACCAATGTTATGTCAGGATAATCTCCATTCGTGGCTATAAATAATGAAAACTAATATGTGTAGTTAAGTTTCATAAATATTTGATTTGATTTGATTTTTACTTTTTTCTGTGCTTGAGATCAAATCTAGGACATCATTCATGCTAGGCAAGCACTCTATAACTGAGCTGTATTCCCAATTCATTTCTTGCATTTCTTATTTTGAGACACTGTCTCACTAAGTTACCTAGGGTGACTTTAGACTCTCTCTGTCACCCTGGAAGATCTTGAACACCTAGGGATCATCGTATCTCAGCTTTCCAAATACCAGGGATGGCAGATCTATGCCACCAGTCCCAGCTCATATTTAGCTCTCCATAAGCTCAAGCCAAGCTTTCCTGGCTTATACATTCAACCAGACCATGTGGTTTTATTTAATAATTAAAATTATTGTCCTCATTGTTGTCTAAGTTCTTTGGGGTTGTGATTCGTAGGCTGGTTTTCTTTGCTTTATGTTTAGAAACCACTTATGAGTGAGTACATGTGATAATTGTCTTTCGGTGTCTGGGTTACCTCACTCAAAATAATGTTTTCTAGCTCCATCCATTTTCCTGCAAAATTCAAGGTGTCATTATTTTTTTCCTGCTGTGTAGTACTCCACTGTGTAAATGTACCACATTTTCTTTATCCATTCTTCAGTTGAGGGGCATTTAGGTTGTTTCCAGGTTCTGGCTATTTAGATCTAATCTACACGGGAAGTAGAAAAAGACAAGATCTCCTGAGTAAATTGGGAGCATGGGAACCTTGGGGGAGGGTTAAAGGGAAGAGGGGAGAGGCAGGGAGGGGAGCAGAGAAAAATGTAGAGCTCATTTTAAAATCAATTAAAAATAGTTAAAATGATTATTTTCATGAGGAAGAGCAAGGTGAAGTAATAATTTAGCATTCTAACCATTTCCCTACTTTGAATAAAAATGAACTTAAACCAGTTGCATACATGGATTCATCAGTTCCTTAGAACTGATTTTGGTTTTGTTCATAATAGTGGGTTTTGCTTAGAATAATCATTGTACAAAGCGTTTCTAAGAAGGACTAAGCAACATTCATGTAGAATTGTGAAGGCTGCTAAGTGGCCCTTCTCTCTAGATCATTTGGATTTGGCCTGCGGGTGACAACACATCCCTGTGTCCTAGCCAGGATGCAGTCAACTTGACTAGACACAGTTGTCCTTCCTCTCCTTGCTCCTCACAGGCATTGCCAGTATTCCAGACCCAGGAGGATCTGAAAATGATATGTACAAGACTCAACTGTGTCCTCTTTCACAATTGGTTCATCTGTTAAAAATAAATAAATAAAAATAAAAATCCCAGTAAGACTGGCATAAAAACACTAAGGTCTGAAATTATGTGTGAAGATTTAACATCAGAATGATTTCTTTGAGATGGAGAAAAGTAAAATCTCCGAATGAAATGGCTGTTGGTTTATGTTCTTCCTACTGGCCATAAAACATTTTAAAGCAATTAATATCAATCAGTGGCTTGTTTTGCCAGGTAGCCCCCTGTGGCAGGCCCTTGTCTTAAGGAAGAGCCAACCGTGGAAGCATGAGAATGTCAAGTGTTAGCGACATGAGTTAGAGCTTTCAAGGTCCTGTGCTGCACCTCGCCTCCTGGTTGTTACGTTTTTTAGAGAATAAAGAAATGGTCTTCGCCATATTTAAATTAGAAAACCTTTGGCTCTTCACATCCTCAATTTAAGTCTGCCAGGGCTAATTTGCTAATACTTAAACTAAGTCCAAAGGAAAGTATTCCAAAAAGCCAGAAAGACAAACTTAGAAGCTTAGCAAACCATTGTCTATGTCTTAGTAAACAATGCATTGTGTCAGTCATCTGTGAGCGAATAGTTCATTGTGTGCTTAATGTAATTTTAGTCTAATTAAAAAGACAACAATCGGTTCTAACATAAATGTTTGTGGTAATAATGCCATATGTATTAGTTACCACATTTTCTAGGCAACATTCATATTTCAAATTACTTCTCTGATTTTTTTTAATATTTATTTATTATGTATACAATAGTCTATCTGCATGTATGCCTGCAGGCCAGAAGAGGGCACCAGACCTCATTACAGATGGTTGTGAGCCACCATGTGGTTGCTGGGAATTGAACTCAGGACCTTTGGAAGAGCAGGCAATGCTCTTAACCACTGAGCCATCTCTCCAGCCCTTTCTCTGGTTTTAAATATGCTCTCTTAGTGGTACTTATGAAGCAGAGGTCAGTTTATGACCACATCGCAGTAAGTCTATCCCACTTAGAGAATATGAGGGTGGTAGACTGTGTGTGCCTTAAAAGCTACTGAGACAAATTTCAATAATTCCAACTTAAAAGTGGAAATAGATTTAATCATCTAAGAAAACACACTCTCTGGATCTAAATCATGACTTGCTGTGGAGACACTGACCCCTGACATTGTGCAGCGGTTCTCAGGGTTTAACTTCATTTTATGCATTGGTGTGAGTTTTTCTTTAAACATGAGTTTATTTCTATCAGGCGATCAGATCAGTAAGATTACATTGCCTTCCACCCTTACCAGTTACATATCACTTCTGAAACTAGATGACATTCCAGGCACAAGTCAGGGGAAGAGGCAGGAGGGTAAACTGAGACCACTCTGGAGCATCCATTGCCTTGCGGTACTATTGCTTTTCCTGGAAAACTGTGGGAAGTGACCAAGTGTGATGAATGAAGGGATAAATATGCACTTCCTGACCCAGGTGAATTTTGCACTAAGAGCCTTTAGTGCAAATGCTTGGGTCCTCTGGGATTTTCTGAGTGTTCCGATGGAAGTGTTTGGACCATGTAACGCTGTTAGGCTGTCTTCATCAAGATCATGTCTCTCTTTTATTTACAGTCATGATATTCGACAATGAGGTACAGTATCCCTTCCGATTTGGCGTTCCCATCTGCTAAGTATTAAACAAAAAACTGGCTGCTAGTAATCACTTAAAACAATGACATCAACTGACACATTGAAGTCTGTTTCTTGTCCAAATCTAACAAGTAGCAGAATTATAAAAGATGCTTATCATTAAACATGCATTTCAAAATTCCTCCATAGCATGGGTTATCTTTATGAGTTCTTGGTGTCTCCATTTAAATAATTAGACTCCTTTCTCTCACTTTCAAAATCAATACTATTACTATTATTAATATAACAGTCTTGTTGAGTCATAAAAATGTGTGAAAATAATCACACTTTAAACATAAGGGAAGTGCTATAGGTTGCACATTTTTTCCTACGGGAAGAAAATTTGAAGAATCACTACAGATTGGCCAATAAGATGGTTCAAAAAAAAAAGGTATTTACTCTACAGCCTGACAACCTGCATTGATTCCTAAGAGCTAACTCCAACTAGTTTTCCTCTGATATATGCACACATGCACACAGATACACACAAACACACACAAAAAACAAATACATGTAATTTTAATTAAAAAAAAGAAGAAATGATAACATTGAATTCTATTTTGTATGCAGTCTGTAGATCACTGTTCTAACGTGTAATATAATGACTTATTATTTTGCCAAAAATGTATCAATGCTTGTTTTACTTCATAATTATGGAAACTTTCTCTCAGAATCATGGAACTTACTGTTCTACGAGCATTTCAAAGAAAAAAGGTAAAAAACTTTATAGGTAATTTATATATAATATATATTATTTATGTACAATATAATGCATATATAATAAAAATATCCAGTAGCACAACACAAGCAAATGCATCTTTTAATTCATAAGTGCATAAAACATGAACTTCTTTTACTCATATTATGATAATTTTATCCTCCAACACCTGCCCCCCCAAACTGATAAGTTTGATAAAATTAAGTATATTTTTCAGCATAAAAGGAAAATTGAAAACCTAAGAAGTTCTTCCTATTAAAAATGCACATAAGCATATCATGTTATCTTTGTTACAGACTATTCTGTACTAAACCCTGTGCAATTAGTAATGTTTGGAGAAGGGGGATTAATTTGTCATCTGGTAGTCACAACATTTTGATCTGTCCGTAAGGACTGTAGCTTGAGTAGCACTATCCAAAGTCACTCATTCTGTCTCCTCCCCAGAAATACACTAGCAAGATGATTGACGTGGGCACCCACAGTTGGAATCCATTAGTGAATTTTCCCCATATTTCTAAAAGGCTGTTTGAGTACACAAACATATGTCTGCACATATAGGCATGTATGAATGTGCACACGTCTAATCAAAGCAAATACTCTGTTTTCCTTCTAGAAAACCTATAGGGATTTCCGATTGCAAGGTGTGCTGGAGGGGACGCTGAACAGTAAGACGTACGACACTCTGCACAGACGTTTAACTGTGGAGGAGGCCACAGCCTCTGTTTCAGAAGGAGGAGGACTTCAGGGCATCACCATGAAAGACAGTGATGAAGAAGAAGAAGGCTGATGGTGCGCAGTTCCATAGACTGAAGGCCTTAGCATTGTTTTGTGCACCTTGTCCTTGTAATTGTACTTTCTGTCTTGACCAAATACAAATGCTCAGCTTTTTTTAGAAAGTGAACATGGAGATAAAGAGAGAAATGCCAAGTATTTTTTTGAAAGAAAACCATATTCATATGTATAGCTTGACCTAAAATTGGCTTTGCTCTTGACTGGGACTTGAAGTTCTTCTGTCTTTTAATGTTGCTTTCTTTCTTTGTTGCTGTTAGTATATTTGACTTTCCTTTTTAACAGTCCTATCAAAATAATGTCCTGTGTGTCATATGAGATACGTGTCTCCTATGAAATGACATTGTGAAAAGCCATCTCTAGTCATAGCAACAGCTCTATTGTACCTCTGTCAAAATAGTGTGCCTCCCAGTTATAATTTAGGTACAATGTTTGTTCTGTAGTTAATTTTCCAGTGTTGTGATGTGTACAAAGCTTTAGCCTTGGTTTTCATAACTCTGAATTTGTCTGCAGATGTAATCCTGGACTTCAAAGAGTGCCATGCCCAGATATAGCATAGACTGTCCCCAGGCTTACGTCCTGTTCCTTTCTGAATGTTCTTTCATGTAGACGACATTGCTAGGTGTGCTCCATCAACATACTGTACTCTACTTCAAGTGTGACTGCTTGCAGGCAATAAAGATCCATTCGGTCATAGCAACTTCTAGGTTTCATTAAACTTAAATAGATTAAATGCAGTAAAAAAAATATTTGCAGTATCTCAAACATCCTCTTCTCTGGCTCTGTGTTTTTGTTTTATTCTGTGATGTTTCGTTTTCAGATCAAATAAGCAAAAGTTACAGACATCATACTCTGTACCTGGTAGGCCTACAATCTGATATAAGAATTGTTTCAAGAGCACACACTCACAGCAAAGAAAATGTTAAGTACCTACTCAACTAATGTATATTAATAATAATAACAATAGCTAGTAGTATTAGTAATGATACTAATGTTAATTAACAATTGGCATGACTGGTAGTAATTCAATGTTTTCTTGATATTATTTTAAAGGATATAGTGTTATGATTTGTAATTTCCCTCCATCTTTATTTTGGGGCTTTTCCTAATACATACACACTGGCATACTATGCTACTGCACACATTCACAACTAAAGTTTTGTTTGATGTGGGATTTTGATTCCAAACTGGTCTGGAAGTCTAAGGTTCCCATCACCCTCCTCCCTCAGCCTCTTTAGTAGCTGTAGGCATATACCAACCATACCTAACTATACTGACAAATAACTTCTTCAGTGTTGAAATGAAAATACTACCGAGTTTATCAACAGTTATGTGATAAGATACCAGAAATGCCTTGAACTTCCAAACTTGTTTCTCCTGTCATGCCTCATAAATGGTGGCTAGGGTGATCAGACTGGTCCACAAAAATCTGCTTTATCCACAATTGTTACATAGCAACACTTGGTCCTGATGTTTAGGTCTTAAAAGTTAGATGACATGATAGAGATGAAAGTAGACAGTTTCCTCCCTTTTCCTCGATGAAAGAATAAGTAAGGACTCGCTGTTTTGAAAGCAATTTGTCCACAGATACTTTCCTTCCTTTTCTCCACCATCAGTGCCCTTTGCCTTAAGTCCTAAGCATCCTGTCATGTGACCCTTGACTCCCCAATGGCACCTTCAAAACACAAAATTGCTCTCAACCTGGAAACCAGTGTGCGCATACACGTGTGTGCTTGTACATAGGGAATCGAACCCTTGGCCTTCTGCATCCTAATGGCATACTTCTACTGCTGACCTACTCCAGAACCCCCATGTGCAGTGAGTTCTCCATTTTCTTGGTAGTGTTGGTATGAGTGTAATTGACTCAAGTTGTTCTAAAATGCCTTGATGACCCTGTCCTCTTAATTCTACCAGAACTCTTTAAAACAGTTACTTTGTGTGCAAAAAAAGGGTCTAGTTGGCAGGACTCCCAAGCTAGGGGGGAAATAAGTGACGTAGGGACAGCATTAGGACAGACATGAGCTGTTGCACCCTTGCCCATGGTACCTCATCTTGGGTTTTCTACAGAGGGCGACACAGTTTGCTCCTTTTTAAATGCTTCATTCCCTCCTTCCTACCCATTTCGCCCACAGCTAGGACAACAGCAAACCAAGCTATGGACCTGCTCATGTTTTCGCCAGCTCCAGTCACAAAACGGTGTGGAAAACGTATTTTAAAGAAGTAATCGAAAAGAAGAGAAAAATGCTTCAGTGACTTTTGCCCAGAAATTCTCGTTAACCGAATGAAAACTTTTCTTGAATGCCTTAATTGTTCATTGATGTAGGGGATCCTTGTGTTGGACACCCAAGCAGCTATTAAACAAGATCGGCTTTAGATTGTATTGTTCTTTGGAAAGTACTTTAGGAGGAAAAATGAAGAGTTTAAAAACCTAACATGTCTTGCAGATCTTTTCAAGTGCGATCACTCCTCATTAATGTATTTAGGGAAGAGTAGACCGCTCCTTTGGGCGTTTGGGTGTGTTTAAGTGAGAGCAATCAGAGAGAAGTTATAAACCCCCCCCAAAAAAGGTCGTTCAAACGTTTATTGAAGAAAGATCATAACGACGTCATGCTCCGACAGGAAACAGTGCTGCACAGCCCAGAGTAAACCTCTGTGCGTCACCGGCTGTGGGTACTCGGTGCATTCACGTATTTTTCCGCTTGAATTCCCTTTAGCCAGTTCTCATTGTCTCTGGCTCAGGAGAAGAGATTTCCTGCTAGTTTTCTAATGCCCGTGCAAAGGGGTTTTGTCCCCCCCCCCCATTACTCCCCTCCTGGGTCACGGCTTGACCTGGAGCGGTCCTCCTTCGCACTCGATGACCCCCCACCCCCAGTAACAGGGTTTACTGCTCCTTCCAGGTATCTGGAACAGCAAAAAGCCCACAAAGTCGTTCCCTTCACGGTGCTTTACTTTCCAAAAGCGGCGCTCGGGGGCGGGCGAACGCTTGCAGGGACCCCAGGCTGCCACAATAACTGTGGCGAAGTGCACTTGGAAGTCACCGCCCCAGCTTTCCTTACCCCATGGCCCAGAGTCTGGGGAACCTGCCTTGTTGAGGAGAAGATGAGAGGAGGACCCCTTAGTCACCTTTATTTCTTAGTCTTAACACAGAAAATGGAAATTTGTCAGTCAGAGTTCCTGAAGGGAAGTTACAGATCTGTGATCCTGGGAGGCTCCCTGTACCACTCAAAGCAGCCCAGCAGGTCTTGCCCTCCTGAGCCTCGCAGCGACTCCAAGCAAGCACCCACGATCGGAGAGCAAACATCTCTCCCCCTGCTCCCAAACTTTTGGACGAAGGCAGGTTCCCTGTTCCACCTCAGGTTTAGGCTATCCCTGAGTTACCCCACTATAGCTGAAGATGGAATGTGATTCTACTTTAATCCTCCGAATATTGAAGGGAGCAGAGGCCATTCAGACAGGGGCGTTGCAGACTTTGAGTGTGGGGTTCACAAGTCACAAAAGTCTGCCAAGCATGGGCTTTACAATACTCGGTGACTCTCAGGGAGAATGTGCAGTTACACATAGAGGCCGTGAAGTATGGTGTATGTTTGTGGTCCCGGCAGACTCTGAAGGAGCAGAAGTTGAGGCCCAGCCCGAACTACTTAGCAAAACCCTGTCTCTGAATAGAAACTGGAAGAGTGGTGAGGTATAAACGTTTATCTCAGTATCAGGGTATTATTATCTTAGCGTGTTTGAAACCCTGAGTTCGATCCTTTATAAGGTAGAGGGAGGTCCCATCTGCCTGTCCGTGTCCTCCCACCCATCACCCCCACCCCACCCCAGAGTCTCACTGCTGTAGCTTTGACTACCCTGGAACTCACTCGATAGGCCAGACTGACCTTGAGCTCACAGAAATCAGCCTGCCTCTGCCACCCAAAAGCTGGGATTAAGGATTTACTAATTTAAAAGGCTCTGGACAAGTTCACCTGGCAGTAACATACCGCCCTGCAAAAAGCCCAGGTTTACAGTCAGAAAACTCAGTCTGAACTGAATACAGTGGACAACGCCTTTTCCTCATATCCGAGTCCTGTTTCAGGTACTTAATAAGGAAGATTATTCTAAGGATTAGAATCATGCTATACAGTTCTGGTTGTTATTAACTAGTTCTTGGTGGAGTGACGGATAAAAAAATGGTGGGACCCCATCATGGATCAGCAGGCACCACCGGTTTCACAAGTCATTCTGCCTGAGGCTGGCACAGGTTCCTTTTGACTCACATTCAGCTCTGAAGATCCAGCCCCACACCTGTGGTGTTTGTGAACTGCCTAGGATTATCCTGTTCCAGCTTTGTAAAGGGGACAGGACGGGGAAAGGAGGACTCCCATCACCTAAAAGGCCAGGCACTGACCCAGCAGCCCCTGAAGCCTAGGCTGCTGAGGGAGGCAACTGAAGACACTCTGGAGCTTTGTGGGAATGGTGGTAAGTGGGGAGAAGGATGACCCAATCAGTTTCGTGCCAGACAATAAACAGGAAATCCCAGCTTGTGACTAATGCAGTTAAATTCAGAAGGCAAATGGGGCTGGGGGGGGGAGGTACGTTAATATTTTGTAAGTGGAAGGAGGTATTCTGAGTCCTAGAACAAGGTCGCAACAGAGGCAACCATTTGCAAACTGAGAAGCAACAGGAGAGAGAGAGAGAGAGAGAGAGAGAGAGAGAGAGAGAGAGAGAGAGAGAGAGAGAGAGAGGAAAGGGAGAGAGAGAGAGAGAGAGGAAGAAAGGGGAGGGAGAGAGAGACAGAGACAGAGATCCTCTGCAGTATTCACCAACAACACACACACTTTGGACCAAGGCAAAGGGCGGACAGAGAAACATTGGAAGAGCAACAGGTAGTGTCTGAGCGAGCCAGCATCTAGCTCCAATGGGTTGCTAAACAAAACATTCTAGGACTGAGGAAAACTCAAACACCATTGAGGCCCAGCACAGAGCTGAGGGTATACCCTCTGAGAATCTTTTTGTCCTGGTGAGACTGGAACACAGACACTGAATGGTCCTGAGGAAGCATATTCACCAAAGAGAAAAGCAACTTTGGGGCTAGGGCTGTTTAACCTGTGGGCTGTTCCCCAACCCAGCCATTACTTTTTAAGAAGCCAACCTATAACTTTCTGAATCCCAGAAGTGGGGACTGAACACCTTGATGCTTTCAGTCTCCCTGTACTTTGCAATGAACGGTCTTGTATTTGTGTATTTATTTGTGAGTAACAGAAGGATAATATCAACAACAACAAGTCTTTTAAACTTGTCTCCAATTTCAATCTACATTGTAAGTCCCCAGATCAGGGATTCTCACTACCAAGAGGAAATGGAGAGTTATTCCAACTGAATAGTTGATCTCAAACACCCTCAGACACAACATCTATTCCTCCCAAAGTGCAGCCTGCCCTGTTTGTTTACAGAGCCCATAAACATAGATGCCACTAATACACTCCTGTGGAAAAATTAAAAGTGATGCATCAAGCTATTTTAGCATCCATTCACATGGAATCTAGTGTGTCTTTTAGCACTAGCCCCTCCACCCCTTGTCCCACAGTAACTCTCTTGGGTACAACTAAAAGAAAGAAAAATAGTTGTAATCCCAAAGTTTATTTTTCTGTGCATGTCTTTTGCAAGGCATTAGACAATGCTGTGCCGTTTCAGGAGAGTGTGGTAGAGACGGAAGGGAAAGCTATATTAAAGAGTATCATATAACAAAAAGATTTTTTTAAAAAACCAGTTTGAATGTATTTTAGAAAGTAGAAAGTGAAACAGGGAGTATCCAGGTGAGAGAATCCCATGAGAACAGGGCTTTTGTTATGTCCTCCTAGCTGGAGCTGCTAGTAATTTTTTGAGCTGCTTCAAAGTTAATGTATGGAAGAAGCTCATTCATTGTCATTCATTCAAACACTATAGGTTTGTTGCTGTTACACTGTAGGATTACAGGGTGTGTTCTTTGATAAATGAGAGTAGTCCGTGGAAAGTTGATTGACTTCAGAAATGTGTAACCGCTTCATAAGAAGTGAAATCTCCTGGAACCAAATTGGCATCTTTTTAAAAAGGCTTTTGTGAAGCGTTAATTCCGGAGTCTGCAAACTAGTGTACCCTGGGAACTGCAGAGCTGGGTGTGGGAGAGGAGAGGAGCCCCCAAGGACCAGAAAAGTCCTTGAGATGGTCAAAACGAATTTATAAATCAAACCTTGCATTTGTTTTTTAACATTTCCGTATATCTGCCATCGAGAGGCGGGGTTATTTTAAAGTTCATTTGTTTGAACAGTTTAGAAGAGTTTCTGACTTTTAAAGCAGTGTGGTGTCGTTTCATACATAGGGTCACCTCAGCTTAAGTTCTTTTCTCAGTCTCCCGTCATTCAGGGATGAAAAGGACTTTCCAATGTAGCCCCATTTTACAGGGGAAACGTTCAAGGTAAAGGAAAACCACTAATCTCCATTCTGAACCAGGAGTTCACTGTGTTCTGTGTGGCCTTACCCAAACAGGAGCGCTTAGGGTAGGACTCCAAAGAGGGATGTGTGTGTGTGTGTGTGTCTGTGTGTGTGTGTGTGTCTGTGTCTGTGTCTGTGTGTCCCAAGGGTTCAAGACAAATTTGTGTTATGGATATTTATGAAGAACATTCTTAAAAGGAAATGTTACTTTTATCTGCTATGGGTAATGGAAGAGTCTAAGCTTCTAAGAGGAGAAAGAGTCTATTCTGGTAAGTAGAAGCCCAGAAAGGAAAAAAAAAAAATGGTGGTTTTTCAGACAAAATTCCTAGGCCTACAATTTTAACCCAAATTTTGGAAATTAAAATCACTGACAACTCTTCTTGGATTCGATGCTAAAGAAAGCTGCCAATTCTGTAGATGGATTTTTCAGAGAAAAGCAAAGCAGTAAAATACAGGAGACAGGGAAGAGAGAAGGAAACGAACTTTCAGGCCCCTATGATCACATCTCCCACATCTAAACAGAGAGAGGGAAACTCAGTACTTCAGCCAAGGCTGTGTGGTCTTGTGCTTCCCAAGTGGATCCCAGACACACTTGGAAGGCA
>PVIU01005161.1:73900-117250 GCA_004026605.1 Ondatra zibethicus
TGGATGGGGGGGATGGGAGAATTTATGCAGCCCGTGTGGTTTGTAGCTGCCCTGATCACTGGTTCTCTATCCTGTATTCAACTTAAGTCTGAGCCCTTTTGACAGTCGGTTCTCTTGGCAGGAGTTGAGATATTCATTTACTTCAGGTAACGATAAATTAGAACTTTCTATTCATATTAAAGGCTAACTATGCTGCTTAAAATAAAACAGCCAAATAAAATGACACTGGGTCCCTAGGAATGAAAAGACTCCAATTATTACCGCTCTCTCTGCCTTTTGTACAAAATAAATGCTCTTAATTGAAGGAAGAAAAAAAGTCTTTTGCAGTTGAGAAATGTAGACCAGCACTATGAAAGGCAATTTCTCTTCCTCTTCTCTCTCTTATTTCCTCTCCTTCGGCAGTGGTGTGAAAGTTCAGCTACTCTGCGCCTGAGTAAAGAGCTCTAAGAAGGAATAACGTGCCAAAACCGGGAACACATCCAGGTCCGCGGTGCGAAAATAAAATATGTGCCATTGAATTATTATTTTTGTTCTTTAGGTTTACATCTACGCCCTTGTATTATGTAAATTTCTGAGAAGCTGTGAATCACAGGGTTAGGGAGAGCCCCCCCCCACCACGCACACGTACACAATCTCCTCCTTCACAAGCTACAGGAACCGACCTCATTCAGTCTTTGAATGATTCACACAGCCTTGCCCGGTTCTTCCAGCTTTTTTCTCTACATGCACTTCCCTTCCCCTCTTGACCCAGACAGCCTTCGGAAGCTGCTGCCCTGTAGCTTCACAGGGCCTGCCGGCCGCTCGCACAGGATTTCGTGAAGTCAAGCTGCTAGCCCCCGCCCCCCCCAGGTCACCTAGGGCCGACAACAAGTTGCTGGAGGTTCTAGGTGTTTCCAGGACCCTGGTCCTCTGTGAGACTAGTGGCCAGAATTAATCGGAAGGAGTAAAGAGAGATTTCTAGAAAAACAACGGGGAAACTTCTAAATCAATTCAGACTAAGAATGTAAAATCGTTTGCTTGTTTGTTTTGAGGTTTTTCAAACTGGATCTCTGTAGGCCAGGCTGACCTCGAGCTTACAGCGATCCTCCTGCCTCTGGCTCTCTAAACTCGGGGTTACAGACAACAAACATGTCTATCCCAGCAAGGAGGCAACAACCCAAATTGATATTCGAAAATGTAGTAAGAGACCTTAATAAACGGTC
This sequence comes from Ondatra zibethicus, assembly GCA_004026605.1. Classification (NCBI taxonomy): domain Eukaryota; kingdom Metazoa; phylum Chordata; class Mammalia; order Rodentia; family Cricetidae; genus Ondatra; species Ondatra zibethicus. The sequence continues at coordinate 75,103 of PVIU01005161.1, forward strand.
AAGCTTCTTTCTTCTAGGGATTTCCTTATTGTGGGTTATGTTAAACTTCGGTAACAAACCCACTCCTTAGGAGGGTGGGGCGAGCGGAGATGGCTTATTAAAGGGCGTCCACCGCTTTGCAGTGAAAGGAGCTAGAACCCAGCTTCTTCTGTCCCTGAAGGCTGTGGAAGAGAGCTGGAGGTGGCCACGGGAGGATGCCTAGTACCACTGCCAACTCAGTTCAGTGTTAGTGGAAGTCTGGGGTTTGGCCGAGGAAAATCAGGACTCAGAGAGACAAACTGACCGTGTAACTTAAATAGTAAGATGTAAAAGAGATCACTTGTTAGGAAAATGTCTCCTTTTCGCTGGGACCTGGGACCGTAAGTACCAAAGTCAGGCCAATTACTTCTAACCACCAATCAACCGGTTTCAAAGTAAGGAATCCCCAGGAACTCAGACAAGAGTGGAGAGAAACACACACACACACACACACACACACACACACACACGCTGCTGAAAGACGTTTCCAGGGTATACTGAGAAGTGCTACAGGTACTTTGAAATAGTTTAAGAAAGTGACCTACAAAACTAATAATAATAACAAAAACAACAGCAAATCTTTCGTTCCTCCTGAGGCCTGCCCTACAGCCAGGTCTGTTTCCGTCCACCTGACCAGTAGATTGACTGACCCTTCACTTACACCCGGCGTCGTCAAAGCCTGGCTATTAGTGAGTGTCCTGTTCAAAAACTTTTCAGACGACTTCTCCGTCAACTGTTTCTTGGTCTCGTAAATACAAACCCGCGCCCCCTCCTGAAACTTACAAGCCTCCCCCTCCTTCTTCTTAGTCTTTTGCTAGCGGAGCGGGGAGGGAGGAGCACGATTGAGCCGGGGAGGCGCTGTAGGGCCAGAGACGGTCCTGAGGCCAGAGTTCGGGACCAGATCGGCTGGCCGCAGTCACGCAGGCCTGACCGAAGGTGGGGGCCGTGCCCTGGGGAGGCGCCGCGGCTGTTCAGAGCTGGGCGGGACACGCAAGGTGCTGCAGGCGAGCGGGAAGGTCTGGCAGCCGCCGCTGGAGACTCGCCCCAGCTCTTCAGCCCCCACCAAAGTCCCAGCTTCTAAGCAGTTGCAGCAGCTCCACCTCTCTCGGCCCTGGAGACGTCGTTTTAGCTGATTTTGTAAGCGAGAACTAAGCAGAGCAGAGAGCACGGACAGGGACGAAATTTCAGCTTTCGAATTTTACTTCGGGCTGGGCTCTGGCGACTGAAGCGTAACCGAGGCAGATCGCCTCTATCCTCCACCTCAAGCGACGGGAACACAGGTTCCCTGGGCAACTGGGGCCCGGGGCTTCCAGGCCGAAAGCTGGCGGATGGAGGCAGAAACAGCCAGGGGCTGCGGGTCAACGCAGGGCGTTCCCGGGCCCAAGCGGCTGTGGACGGGAATCCAGGAGGTAACTGAATTCGTAAAAGGCTCTAGAGATTTCTGGCTCACGGATGTTGATTTGCCTATATTGCTTCTCTATTGCTATAATCTCATTATTCACTCTGTGTTATTTCAATTTCTATTATCGCCTTTCATTTCACGGAATCACTTATGGAAAAAAAGTTTGAACGTAACACTGAAACTGCTTTAAAACCCTGGCCAAAATCAAGGAAGAGTCGCGCTTTATGTTAAATATGGTTTTTATTAGCCAGTAAAGGACTTTTTAGGAATTATTTTGTAACTTCTGCGCAATGCTAATCAGTCAATTGCATTAACCAGCTTTTCTATCATTGTAGACACGTTGTCCGTGGAAGGAAAAAATTACTAAATTACTTTAGGCACGTCCTTCAGTACGTGTTTGCCTCTCAACTTTCAATGGCACCTTTGCACATTACAAGCAAAACTGCTGGCTTTGATTGCTTGACTTTTAAGCTGCTCCGCGGGAAAAGTTGAGCTCCTCGTTTGTGAACTTCTTTTTCCACCGAGTCCAGGCCGGAGACGCACGTAGCCTTGCAGCTGAGAGGGACACGCCTCATAGGCCTGTAGGAAGGGGTGAGAGAAATCCCAGCATTAGGGTAGGGGTAGACATCCATCGACCAGCCCTAGAGGCGGCTGACGGGGCTACCAGCCACCTTTTTGAACACCCCTAAGTTAGAACGTTCCACTTCCCTTTACAAACTTTAAATTTGTATACATTTATATACAAATGCTGCTTTGAGAGGAATGATATCATTGAATTTAAAGAAAATCCTAATATAAAAGAAATAGTAACAACTGAGGTCTAAAGACAACAGACTGCTCTCAAACGCCCCCAACGTGGGGGTGGGGGAGGCGACTCTTCAGTTCACAAAGCCCTAACTGATGACAGGTTACACAAAATTGTCAAGGATTTTTTTTAACACAATATTTTTATTCATTGTATAAGAGTTTACTGCAATGTAATTCGATATTCACCTCCCAGTCCCACCTCAAGAGTTCTGCATTATTCACCAAATCAACTAAAAGCAATCTAGAAACCTTAAATCTGAAGCTGTTCTCCTCATGCTTGTTAATGTGCTGCAAAGTTAGTCCCACTGTGTATCCATTCATTAGTCTGAAGTATTCAAAAAGGCTTTCTTTAAACCAAGCAGACCTTGTTTGTGTCCAACCCCAACACCAGGTCTCTATCGCACACCAGAAAAAACAACAAAACACCAATGCCCGACAAAGACTGTAGAGGAATTTAGGGATGCCTTTTCTCTTGTAGAAGAGATCTGTGTTGCTGTTGGTGTTATTTTATTAGACAGGAAACAGTGTGGATGCACCCAAACATCTGGGATGCCACAATGATTATAATGATAGTAAGGAACACTGACTGTTAGCGGCAGAGGGTTGCAAGTCAGGGATGCTTGTTGGGTCTGAGAACCCTAAAAATATGGGTAGTGGCAAATGAATGCCCTTGGCTGAAGATCTGCTATGTTACCATGTTTCCCATTTCATTTTTCAATTAAAGAAAAACTCACCAGTATTTTGTGAGTTATTAAGGAAATAGTAAAAAATACAGAACAATTCGTGGCTATCTTCTATTTTTTTAATTTTAGATGGCAATAATCTTTACCCTAAAACTACTAGCTTATGACAGGGGCCAAGTAAAAAGTTTGATAGAAATTATACAAGTCTTTAAGAATTATAAAGGACACAGTTAAGAAAACACTGAAATAGAAGGTTAGATTTCCACAGAAAATGTAACTTTCAGTTGTTTTGTAGTAGAAAGATTTTTCTTATTGTTCAGGTATAGATTCCACTTTGTTATTAGACCTCCTTACATCAAGGACTGTTCTGGTTTCTTGAGATATCTCATGCTTGCCAACCAAAATACTTAAACTCAATTTGCATCTGTGTTTAAAGTTGATGGGTAGGACACATAAAATCAGTTCTAAACAAACAAACAGGGTGGTTATAGGATTATCCAAGAAATTCTAAAGCTCCATAAGTTTCTATTTTGCTGTTAACTGAATGAACAAAGCTCCTTTATGTTCCTTTAAGTAAACCAAACAATTTAAACTGGTGGAATCTCTGAGAAGCTTCTAAATCTTTCAAATTTATGCTCTGCGCCTGTTACTTTTTCTGTAATTTCAAGTGTTTGTAAATAAACAAAGTATTTATTTCTAACATTAAAAAACTGTTCTTAAATACATTTTGTATTTTTAAGAGACTCTTTTACCTTATGGAACGCATATTTTAACGTTAATGCATGTTTTGGTTATATACTGAGCGGAAAATATTAACAAATATCGATCGGCATATTAAGACTTGGATTTGTAAAACACATCTTCGATTTCTGGGATTAGCAAGATCAGGGCTATATCAAGAGAAAGGAAATAATTGGTGCCTGATTATATATTTACTCAAATAACATTTTCAAATACTTGGCATAAAAGGCAAATCCCGAAAGACCAATGAAAAGCGAACTATTGAAATGTTAACTATATAAAATCCTTAGCTAATATTTTCCTCTTTTAAAAGTTAATGTCCACCGAAGAGGAAATTTATCGAAGACAAATAAAGGCCTTTTCCCCGTTGGGGAGAAGGGAGGGGGAGGGGAAGAAGAGAAGAGGGAGGGGACACGCCACAAACGTAAAAGAAACTGGTGGCATTCAGTCAAGAAGGCAGGTAACGCTGCAGAGGCCGGTGAGTTGCTCGAGTCCGCTGGGCGCTCCAAAGCTTTCGGCGTGGGAGCGGTTTCTCGCCTGCTTGCTTTCTTCCTAAAACTTGTACCGGCGAGCGAGGAGTGCCGCAGGAGGGAGAGTTTTCGCTGTTGAGAAGGGCAGGTAGGAAAGGGAATCTGATCCGTCCCCAAAGGCAACAATTAAAGTCTTAACCTCTACCCATCTGTCGTGGGACAGGGACACCCCCGCCCTGCGGCCTTTCCTTAAGCAATTCGGGTTTCGCACCCTTTGTCTGATCAGGGTGAAGCACCGAGGTTCTGAGGCCCCCAAAACGTATCGAACAAACATTTCCGGTTGAGGGAAACTGAGGCCAAAAAGCCTCCACAACGCCTCCCGGGTTTTGTGTAGTGTAGCCTCTTCCTCTCTGTCCCGGGTGTCTTGCCCTGGACTCCTGCTCCTCCCTGCTTCACCGCTCTTCCGGAAGCTGCCTGGATACCTGAAATGAGACACTCCCTGGCCTAGCCACTAAGGCGGGCCTTCAACAGCCAGATTTTCCCCACCATCTGGCTTCTTAGCCGCTGCAACTTTCAAAAAGACTTCTGCCGGCCCTTATTTTTTTCAGCGATTATTTCTCCGGCTTCCACAGTGAGGGCTCAACGACTCGCTCTCTTGGTTTCCAGCCCATTGGTTTTTCCTGGCAGTGGATGAACTGGCTTATGCCAGGTCAGGTGGGGCGGAGGAGCCTAGGTCCCTGGATTGGCATGGACTAGAAAAGGGGTATGGCGTATGGCGGGAGAAATACTTGAAAGCCAGTTGCCTCCATTTGAACCCCAACTTGGTACCTTTAAGTAAATTGGCCTGGGGCTCAACTGTCCAGGGCTCCCACAACCACCTCCAATTGCTGGTCCTTTCCAGGGCTCTCACCGGAGGACAGCACATCACACCCTTGGTCAGATACCTGGGCACCCAACCCACACACATTAGAGTAACTCACCAGGCGGGTGGTGCTTGGAGTTTGCCTCCAGGTGGTGAGGTTCGGGGCTCACAGCTCGGCGTTCCTGGGGGCGCTAGCTTGAGAAGCGCGGGGTTTTCCTGCTACCTGCAGCCTCGGGAGCACGCCTAGCCCCCGGACTCTGCTCCTCGCGACAGCAGGCTCTGCTCCGACTGCGCGGGGGAAGGCGCGCGCTGCTCTGCTCTCTGCTCGGGCTGGAGCCTCAGGAACCCGCTCGCTGGGAGCATCAACCTTTGGCGTCTTCAAGGAAGCCTCGCACAGCTCCCGAAGCTCAACCCCAGGAATTTGTGCCCAGGCGTCACACAAACAGAAGGGCGCCAGACGCCCGGGGGGAGTGGGGAGGGTGCTCTCAGGGTCGCCGAGCGCTCTTTGGGGGCCACAAATGTGGCTGTGGTCACCACTTGGGGCGGACGGTTCGCTTAGTTCGTCTTTACGCCCAGACTCACTAGGTGTGGCGGACACTGACTGCTATTGAGGCGTGCAGACACTGGTAGCCGTGGTGGGGATCGTTAGATTCTGTTTCCCCCCCTCTTGGCTCAACATTTAGAAAGCTCTGCTCGGAAAGAGCTGTGGGCGCAAGTTCTTTGAAGAAATGCTTTTTCGGGGCTTTCTCTGGAAACTCAAGGAAGCGCGCTCTCGCGTGTGTTTGTGTGAGTCCGATCTGCGTCTAGGTTTCTTGCGGTGTGACACCCGCTCATTCCTTGCAACTCCTCAACTTTGTGGTGCTAGTGCGTCTTTCCCAGGACTATTGCCACGGGCGTCGCTTTTACAAAACCACAAACACATAACAAGCCTCCCAAGGCCTTTAAATCTCAGGGGCATTTTGGGAGGCCAGTTACCTGCTGGTGTCTTCCAAAGGGTCCAAAGACGGTTCGAGCCGTAGAGACTCCAGGGTTCAGGGAACGAGCAGCCCCCACCCCCGGGGTCCTGGAGGGTGAAAGTGGGCTGCGTTGTAGGCAGCGTGGCCGATCTGGGCTCAGCCGAACCAAGCAAAGAAAACTCGGCGTTTGCCGTCAGAGGCTTCCTGGTCATGGCTTTCTAGAGCCTGGCGTTTGATAAATATAGCCTGGCTTTTGCCCCCGAATTAGACTCTGTTTCCTTATTTAGCCCTAGTACAATGATTTTAGATGATGTCACTTAGAGCTAAACGAGAAAATTGATCTCAGATTTGCTTGGCCTCTAAAGCCTGGTTAAGCAGTTTGAGAATTAAAAAGACAGAGGAAGCAAGGGGGAGGGGTAACTGAAGGGTAGAGAAGTGTGTGCGGGCTAGTGCTTGCGTGTAGGGGAGGGCACTGCGCATTGCGGAGAGCGCCCCCGCCTCTTCTGGGCGGGGGAACCTCTCTCACCAATGAAAAGTAGTCACCGACTGCAGAGAAAAAAAGTTTTCCTGTTGACTGTTGGAAGCGAATTGAGCAATTATCTAGTTTACCTTCTCCTCTTGGAAGTTAACGATTGGCGAGATCTTGGCTGCGTTATTGACACAACACTTTCTATTGATAGAAATAAGTAGTGATTGTCCCCGAGTCATTGGTGCGCCAAGAACTCTGCGATGGGCTGGCAGGAGTCCATTGGGCTGGGCAGGCAGGTTCGACTGGTGATGCTGGGGAGGAGGAGGAGGAGGCTGCTGGTGGTGACGGTGCCTGTCCTCTCCGCAGGTCTGTGACAAGCAGGGGACAAGGCAACGACCGTGCAACCCAACCCCGGAGGACGGAAGCTGGCGACTCAGTCATGGACAGTAGCTGCCTCAACGCGACCACCAAAATGCTAGCGACTGCTCCAGCTCGGGGCAACGTTATGAACACATCTAAACCCTTGGCTTTCTCCATCGAACGAATCATGGCGCGCACCCCCGAGCCTAAGGCCCTGCCGGTCCCCCACTTCCTGCACGGAGCCGTGCCCAAAGGAGACCCCAAGCACTCCCTGCATCTCAGCTCGTCGATCCCCTGCATGATCCCTTTCGTCCCCGTGGCGTACGACACGAGCTCCAAAGCCGGAGTGACTGGCTCCGAGCCCCGCAAAGCGAGTCTGGAGGCTCCGGCGCCGCCAGCGGTGGCGCCCTCCGCGCCGGCGTTCAGCTGCAGCGACCTGCTCAACTGCGCGCTAAGTCTCAAGGGCGACCTGGCCCGAGACGCGCTGCCACTGCAGCAGTACAAGCTGGTAAGGCCGCGTGTGGTCAACCACTCGTCCTTCCACGCCATGGGCGCCCTGTGCTACCTGAATCGAAGTGATGGCCCGTGCCACCCGGCTGCGGGCGTGAACATCCATCCAGTGGCCTCCTACTTTCTCAGTTCCCCTTTGCACCCACAGCCAAAAACATATTTAGCCGAAAGGAATAAACTGGTTGTTCCGGCGGTGGAGAAGCTCCCTTCGGGTGTAGCTTTCAAAGACCTGTCCCAGGCTCAGCTGCAGCATTACATGAAAGAAAGCGCCCAACTTTTGTCTGAAAAAATCGCATTCAAAACCTCGGATTTCAGTCGCGGCTCTCCTAATGCCAAACCCAAAGTTTTCACTTGTGAAGTTTGTGGAAAGGTATTATGCAAAAAGGAGTTCCTTCCTTTCTTCCTTCTTTCCTTCCTTCCTTCCTTCCTTCCTTCCTTCCTTCCTTCCTTCCTTCCTCCTTCCCTTCCCTTCCCTTCTCTTTCCTTTCTTCTTCCCTCGATTCCATTTTAGTATTTGGAGAGTGGGGGTAAAACTTCTTTTGCTCCCCTTCCTTCCTCTGTCCACTTCGAATTCAGATCTCTTGGTCATCTAACCTGTTTCTATGTATTTATTTTTAAGGTCTTTAATGCGCACTATAATTTAACCCGTCACATGCCGGTGCACACAGGAGCCAGACCCTTCGTTTGCAAAGTGTGTGGCAAAGGTTTCCGGCAAGCCAGCACCCTTTGCAGGCATAAGATCATTCACACGCAAGTATGTTTCTCTGTATAATTTTACCCGGTAGAGTTCGGAACTGTTTGCTCCCCACCCCATCCCCCATCCCCAGGAAAAGCGGTCGGCAGAGCCTTGCTCTTTAGCAGAAGATCTGTTGAATTGTGCTGGCTGGACTGGGGAGATGTTTTGTATTGTTGCCTTTGTTCTGTTTAAAGGCTTCGGGGTGTTAGTGTATTGTGCTGGTAGGACTCCGCATCAAAATAACAAAGTACTTCAAATTAAATGCTCTATTCTTTCCTTTCTCTCTGCTGCTTAGGAAAAACCTCACAAATGCAACCAGTGCGGTAAAGCATTTAATAGAAGTTCCACGTTAAACACACATACCCGGATCCACGCGGGTTACAAACCATTCGTGTGTGAATTCTGTGGCAAAGGATTTCATCAAAAAGGTATTGAATCCAGGAGATGTCTTCTCATATTGGGGATTCGGAAAGCGGGATTGAATCTTCTCAGGATATTTTAGAAAATGACCCGTAAGTGATTACCTGAGGAAGGCCACGTTCTGACTCCCTACCCTCGGGTCTGACCAGAGTTAGAAAATGCACATTTAACACATCAAAGGGAACTTCTTTGCAACCTCCAGTTTTCGTTTAGTATAACTGGATGAATGAATGTGTATTGAAATGTAGAAGAAATAAACTCAGTGGGCTCAAAAATAAATTCAGGAGAACCAGTACCTTGCACCCTGGGTCAGAGCTGTGGTAGCTCTTCAGCCTGTCTCCTTACCTCGTATGCACCTTCTATCTTCTTGTCAAGTTCTATCCTGAACCTTATCCCGGCTATTTTTCTCTTTCAGGGAACTACAAAAACCACAAGTTGACCCACAGCGGGGAAAAGCAGTTCAAGTGCAATATCTGCAACAAGGCTTTCCACCAGGTGTATAACCTCACCTTCCATATGCACACTCACAACGACAAGAAGCCTTTCACCTGCCCCACGTGCGGCAAGGGCTTCTGCAGGAACTTTGACCTCAAGAAGCACGTTCGTAAGCTGCACGACAGCAGCCTGGGGCTGACCCGCACTCCTACTGGGGAGCCAGGCAGCGATCCGCCGTCCCAGCTGCAACAGCCGCCGCCCGCACCTTTGCCGCCACTGCAGCCGACGTTGCCGCCTCCCGGGTCTCTGCAACCAGGGCTTCACCAAGGCCACCAGTGACAGAGGCAAAAGATCCTTCACAATCCCAGGGGGAAGGCCCCCACTGCGGAGGTCGGCAGACTAGGGCGACCGCCTGGTCTAGGCTCTCCTGCAAAAATCGGGGAACATTGAGTCCCTCACTTTGGGGCAGACCAGAAGCCTCCACATTCCCTGGCCTTTCGCCTCTTGCATGCACCTGCTAAATGGTTTTGTGTATTATATTCGATATAGGCACTAACAATTATGATACATTTGGAGGGGCTTATTTCAATTATTTTTTAAAGTTGAAATGACTTTTCATCTCGGGTGGAGAGATGATGTTCGTTTTGTTTTGTTTTTAAACAAATACCTGCTGTATTTATTGAGATCTGTATTATTCTACCCGGGAATGCTGCACCATTTTAATTTTATTATTGTATATATTTCCATTGTGTCGATTCTGCTGTCTCGAAATGCCTGCTGGTTGTTCATAATTTTCTCCTTCTCTGAAGCAACGAAACACGGTGTGTATGTTCTATATACACACAGATGTGTGTGCCCGTGAAGGCACATCCAATGTTTGTGAGCACATACATATGCACACATACACATTAGATAAGAGTGGTTCATTATAAATGAATTTGAATTTTGGGTTTGATTCTTGCACGTCAAAATTGATTCACTGACTGTTGGAAATAAATACTTGGAACATGCTTATTTAATCAACAAACTTCAAGACTTTGTATTATTCAGCTAAGGCTCCGACTTTCTCACCCATACTCATTTTTTTATGATTAATAATGCCTACTAATTTGATCTGAATGTTTACCATATGCAAGCAGTCTGTCTCCATGTTTTGGGCAAGGTTATGAAATATGGTTAAACTCTGAGAACGAAGATGTGTGCCTGATAGTTTTGTGGTACAAAAGGTGGGGGACCTTGCATCTAGAGGAAGTATTGTGTGCGTCTCCAGCATTCTAAAGACACATACTGACTGCTACACAGCTGGCAAAGAGAGCCTTCGTGTTTTTAGATGTGTACATATGTTTATAGACTAGTATACTTCCATTCAAAGAGAAGACATGGATGAAAACCAAACCGTGACGGGTGCCAGGTCCTTGAAACGCTTTAAGTGTTAATCAGCAGCTCCGCTGTGCGCTGGAGCTCTGGTGTTTTCTAACTACAAGTCTCTCCTGTTTTCTTGCCAAAACAGTGAAACAACTGCTAAAGACTTTAATTAAGAGGGGTAATTAGTTCAGATTTATCAAAGCCGGGTTGTTATACTATTAGCTGCTCAGTAGAAGCTGCCAGACAAACTCATAGCCCTGCATAGAAGTCCTGCGGTAGCGAGCCACGTCCTGGGGGTGAGGCTGCTGGGGGCGGGAAGGTAGGGTAACTACAGGATTCCCGCCGGGCATTAGTCCCCCCACCCCATCACAGCCCCTGCTGCCTTGTGCCGAGTACCCCCCCCCCACTCCGGAGCTGCGGCCCGGGCTGTGTGTCCAGAAAATCCACCCAGTTTCCACAGGGCAGACTCAGTCTCCTGCCTGGAGCCGGATGACCTTGCCAGTCCGGAATCACCCGACAGTTGCTGGGTAGCATTCGTGCCTCATTTTTGATCATCACCTTGCCTCCTAGAAAAGGATGGGACGGTGGGGCGACAGGCCACGAGCTGGTGGAAGATGAGCAGAGGCCCACTGCAAGGCACAGCATCAACTTTCTAGGTTACTAGAATTCTTACTTCAATCAAGGCCGTGAAGGGTACACGGTTCCGGGTGCCCAGAATGGGCTAGGAAGGAGCTGGAAGACGACAAAGGCGCCTACGGGTCTTCTTAGCGGAAGGGGGTGTGAGAATCCCACTGGGACTCACTAACGTCGCCTATCCTGAAAGAGAGATGGGAGGGTGAAGTGCTGGAGCGAGCCGAAGCCGCAGGGTTCCTGAGAAGGGCAGCAAGGATTTAAGGTTTGGTTCGCGTTCCCGGGGCTTGTGCCAGTGGGCACATCCAAATGCAAGCGTGAACAAGTTTAACATCATGAGATCAAATCCGGACTTTTATCTTCCCCATCTCTTCACACCCCCACTTTGTTCTTTGTCAACAGACTTTCGACCCATGTTAGATTTGACTTCGGAAAGCATGAGAACTCCAGTTAGATTCCGCGTCTTTATGAATATGGCATCCGACTTGATCTTATCCTTTCAAACGCTGACCACATTCCCTTATAATTGCCAGTGCAGCAGTAGAGAGTGTGTTGAGAAATGTCTCCTAGGTGACAGGCAACTGCCTTTTCAAAGTGACTTCCTTGGCTCCTGAAATCATTTGTTCCTTTGAGGATGAAGAGTGAGTTCAGAGGTCGTTATAACTTGCAATGTATATATTTTAAGTTCAAGGGCAGAATGGAGCCTTTGCTTCTTGAACTTATCCTCAATTAGCATTCAGACTTATTCTCAAAACTTAGGGTGAAATGTCCTTTAGACATTTGCAGGGTAATGCCATTGTTATGAGGCGGAAAAGCAAATGAACATTGTTGAGGAAAGTACCTACACCACAGAATACTTGTTAGGAGGCATTTATGTGTGCATTTCCATCTCCTAACCCATGACAAAATGCTTTGATATACTAAATAAAGACGTGCCTCACCAAAGAAATGAATTGGTTTGTGATGTTGAAAGAAGAAAGGGGAGAAGGATGGGGGAGAGAGATAGATGGGGGCTGGGGAGAAGGCATGGGGAAAGGAGAGGGAAGGGGGAGGTAGGGACAGAAGGAGGGCAAATAGAGGCTAGGTGCTATAGTGGGTTCATAGCAAGAAATGATTTGTCTAAGGTTGGGTGTGGATGCTGCAGTATTTCCAGTTAGGTTTACAGGGGAAATGGTTGTCATTTGCTAACAGCAGCCTGGAGTGTTGGTGATTACACAGAGGAGGTCCAAAGTAAATTATGTAAAACTAAGCACTCAAGAGAAGCACTTGTCAGGATATCAGTGAACTTTGATTTTTGACAAAGCTCTCCAAGGGTGCTATAATCAAGGAGTGCCCCTTTAAGATGATATGAGCTCGGGGACTCAGTTTATGGGGGTGAAGGATAAAGTGGGACACTTAACAGATAGTCAATGGAAGACCTCACAGTTCTTCTGTTTCTGGTAAATATTGAAAGGTGATGCACTTGCTTGACTATCTAACCTGTATTCATTTGAACTTACATAGATTTTAGTGCTTGCTCATAGAACACAAACCCTAAAACATATATGACACAGAATTTGATCTTTTCAAAACCTATCTTCATTAGGTTTCTTATTAGCCAGTAAATTCTTTCATATTTCCTTAAGGTTCAGTGTTCAGATTTTAAAGTAGAAAAATGGCTTCTCTTCAACTTGGTCCAGAGGAAGATAGTTTAGGCAGATGCTGGGGGTGAACTTTTAAAGTTGTGATCCACTGGGATTATATGTTTTTGTTTAGTTTTTGGAAATCAAAATATTAGAAAACAGAATTAACAATGTAAGTAATTAAATCCTACCTGCTTAATATAGATCCCAAACTGAGATTTCTAACAACGTCTTACTAAGTATAATAATTTCTCCAGATTTCCAAAAGTATAACTTATGAACAAGTTTCTCTGCAAAACTGGGATTGAATACTGGTAAAGCCGTTGCTTGTTAGTGATGTCTGAAGTTTCACTTCTTATAGAACACAGGCATGATGATGCACACCCTTACTTCCAGCACCAGGTAGGTAGAGCTCTTCTGCAGGAGTTCTCGTCCAGCCTGGTCTACATAGAGAGTTCAAGGTCAGGGACACAGACAGCAACCCTGTCTCAAACAAACCAACAACAACAGAGTAGACAAAAACTAACCTACCGTGCAGCAAAGTCTTAATTTCTAGAATCTGTGCATCTTGCTCGATAGATTTCATCTTTATGTAAGTTATGTAAGGCATATTAATTTTACTAAGACTGGCAACAGCTTAAAGACCTGATTAGTATATAACTGTTATGGGCCTGTTTTGTGTTTGTAAAAGTACCACAAAACATACAATTATAAGTTATACATGATCTCAAATCCAAAATTGAGGAAGACAGAAAAATATAAAGTTTTCTTTCTCACTTTATAAGTTCTTCTATTGGATAAATCTTTATTTACTTATTTTTGTTTGTGAGGGTTGCTTTAAAGCACAATTGCTTGTTCTGTTACCAGAGTGCATTGTAAAAAGCTTGGAACTCACAATCTGAATCATAATTGGGTAAGAGTATGAAGCTGCTGGATCTCAAAAGAAGTAATTGTTGAACCTGATAAAATATCATTTTTTTTTTGCTGTGCTTTGCTGAAATGAAATTACTTTTTATGCTGGTTAGTTTATGTCAACTTGACACAAGCTGAAGTCATCTGAGAGGAGGGAACCTCAATTAAGAAAATGCCTCCATAAGAATCTGCAGACAAGTCTGCAGGGTATTTTCTTAATTAGCGTTTGATGGGGAGAAGGACCCAGCCCATTATGGGTGGTGCCATCCCTAGGCTGGTGGTCCTGGGTTCTATAAGAAAGCAGGCTGAGCAAGCCATGGGGAGCAAGCCAGTAAGCAGCACCCATTCACAGCCTCTGCATCAACTCCCACTTCCAGGTTCCTGCCCTGTTTGAGTTTCTATTCTGACTTCAAATAAATGGTCTACAATGTGGAAGTGTAAGCCAAATAAACTCTTCCACCCCCAACTTGCTTTTTGGTTCTAGTGTTTTGTTACAGCAATAGAAACCCTAAATAAAACACTTTGCCATAAGAAGTTATTTGATGTTATTAGATTAATTAAAAGCCAAAAAGCAAGCTATTTGTAAGTAGAGGATATGTTGCTATGAATTTCACAGCTTTTAGGAATTAATGCACATGCCTATTACAGCTCCAGAGCAAAGCAAAAACCAATAATAGTACGCTAATGACACACCTGTCAAATGAACTTGTGATTACTCCAAAATTGCCTGTTTTAGCCAGTGTAGGGTATCTCACTCCACTCAATAGGGAAGAAGGAAGAAGCCCAATATCTATATGATCTTGCTGGAAAAAATCCCTCTATTGTTATATTTGTCTGCACTTTTATGACCTGTTATAATGGGGTCTGAGGAAAAGTCAAAATTCACCATGCCACAGAACAGGAACAAAGTAATCTCAAATGACCGGGTACAGTTTCTGTTTCAAGACCGAGGTAGCATTCGTGTCAAATAGAAGCTCATTTATTTTTATCTTAGTGAGGCTAAATTACTAAGTAAATGGAACAAGATTCTTCTGATACAAGTCTCCTGGCTTAATACTTTGCTGTCCAATAAACAACTGTTGTTCATGGGTGCTAAGCTGTGGGAGTGGGAAGAGTGCACAGCAAGCTCCTAACAGGAGCTGGACTTCTGTCACAGAGTGAGGAGGAGCCATGTGGTCTACATCTGTTCTTCATAGGAATAACAGGCTGTTTTCCCATAGAAATTTGAAAATTCAGTCCAACGTGTGGCCCTCTAGTCATAAAAACAAGCAAGGTGACATCTTTTGATAGCTCAAAATTGAAATGAAGTTTATTAGTCAACTGGGAACCAAATCCAGAGTGTATGTACTAGCCAGCTTGAGCTATCATAAAACAACAAACAAGCCACAGCAGGAGGTTGTGCTTCTGCTCTTAATGATGCTAATGATGATGACTGTCAACTTCACAGAAACTAAGTTCGTCTGGGAAGAGAGACCATCAACTGATAAAATCCTCCCATCAGATAGGCTTACAGGTAAGCATGTGGCATTTTCTGGATTAAGGATTGGTGTGGGAAGGCTTAGCTTACTGTGGGTGGTGCCACCTCTGATTATGATGGACTGTGACGTGAAAGTATTAGATAAAATGAAGCATTTCCTCTGCAAGCTGCTTTTGGTCATGGGTTTATCACAGCAACACAAAGTACAGCCTGACAATGGGACATTTCTATCAACCCAACTCAGGCTTAGGGAGTACCACAGAAGAGGAAGCCGACAGAATATAAGAGTCAGAAGATGGGAAAATGTGTAGCAAAAATACATCTTCTAGACATGATGGCGGTTATAGTCATGAACTCAGGATAGCTGTGGTTATCTGTAGGTGACTGGGCCCATCACCATTACATCATGGATAGAGGAGGGGCCCATGAGCTCCCAACCCTCTTTTGGGGGCAATTGGCAGATAATATTTGCTGATGTAGATGGTGTCATTGTCTTCAGTGCTACAGTAGCCGCTGGTAAGTTGCCTATAGTTTAGTAAGTAAAGGTTGCTACCATTCAAGCAACCCTAATTAAACTCAGCTGGTCACATCTAGAAACAGGACATGAAAATAGGAGGGGACTTGTCAGGGGAGAGGGGAGGAAAGAAGGAAGTGGAAGGGTGAGAATTGCAAAAATTCATTATACACATGTTTTAAACTGTCAAAGAATTAAAAAAAAAAGTATGTGTGGCTTAGACACCTGAAATTTATTTTCTCATCATTCTGGAGACTAAAGTCTTTGGTAAGTATGTCATGACGCTTTTTGGAGATCTTCTCTCTGTCTCGTCTGTCTTCTCTCTCTCCCTCTCTCTCTAGTGTCCCTCATTATCCTGGTGCTTGCCAAGTAAAATTGGCTGACTAGCAAATGAACATCAAGACTTCCATACTTCTACCTCCCCAGTTTTGAGATTTTATGCATATGATTATTTGCTTGTTTGTTTTGGTGGTCACGGTTGCAAATGCTGTCTATTCACACAGTAACACAGTGTAATGTCTGAATCCAATATACAGAGGAAGGAAAAACGCTAGACTTTTATGGATGACTGACTACACAAGAACCTGACACTCCCACCCTCCAGCAGAGCCAAAGGAGCCGGAGGGCATTTCTTTTTTCCAGAGAGCATGGTGGTGATGTTGAACCCACAGTTTTTGAAACAGGAAAGGATAAAAAATGATTTTAGAACAGAAAAGTGGACGAGGAGAGTATTGAATCTCCTAGAACTGGAGTTCTGGATGATGGTGAGCCAACATATGGGACCTAGGAACCGAACCTGGGTCCTCTGTAAAAACCATGCATTGTTAACCACTGAACTATCTTTCCAACACAAGGGATTCTGAGGATTTAACTCAGGTTCTTGTGCTTGGGAGTCAACACTTTAGCATCTAAGCCAACTCCACAGCTCAAAGGCTTTTTTTTCTGGTGGGCCTAGAACTGCCTTTTTGCTTGCTTTTAACTTTTAACTTAAAACTTTCTTTTAAAATTTATTGTCCTGAACTTCTGAGGATTTTATACACTGTGTTTTAATCATGTTCACATCCTGCTCCTTCCAGAGCACTTCTTACCTCTCCACCCCTTCCAACTCTGTGTCTTCTTATTTTATTTATTTCTAAATGTTTTTTTCATACAATGCATGTTGACCATAATGAATATGAGCACAAGACCCTCTTTGAGCATCTCAGGAGTAAGGTCACAGTCAGGAGAAAAAGAGAGCAAGTACACCTATGTTTCTTATCACGGGAACATGAATCCCATCTGAACAGAGTTCTCTCCTCATGACCTTATCCATTAATACTTAGTCTCTAAAGGCCCCATCTCCAAGTACCTTCATAGGCTAGGACTTCAACATAGGTCCATATAAGTGGATGAAACATTCTAAAACTATGCTCAGTTTATACAAAGTTTTCAGGAAATATGGACTTAAAAAAAAACAACTTGCAGAATAGAATTTAGAGAATAGTATAAAAAGTACAGCAACCCAGTTTGTTCAACAAATAAACTGTAAGGAGGTAGAAAGAGAGAGAAGAAGGGAGGAGGATCAAGAGAGGGAGAAAGATGGGGGTGGAAACTGGTGGAAAGAGAGGACCTAACAGTTAAGGGATTTTAAAAACAGAATAATTGTGATGTGTGACTCTTCTATCATTTCTAATTCCATCAATACACTGTGAAGTAGAAGTAATTTGTGGTATCTGAGACCACATGGGATTGAGTTCTAACTGGATATTTAATAAAACCAAAGAAATTTTTTTTTATCATTTCAAATATGAGGAAAGTCCCATGGCCTTCCCAGAAGAATATATCACTTAGAGGTCTGCATTTACTACTTAAAGGTGAGATGATAGTATGTCTAGAATTTGCTTAAAAATTATATTAGAAAAGGAGCATGAATATCAGTACAAGACACATAAGACTAGCCATGAGTGGGTAGTAAGTTGGGTGACAGTAAACAAAGTCACATTATACACACTAAATTCTTTTCATTTGAAATTTTACATAGTAAGAGTTTTAAATGACCTTACAGTAAGCAAGTGTGTCACAAAAAGTTTGCCCTAAATAATTGTAAGTCTATCACCTTGAAACATTCATTGCAATTTTACATTACCTTACAAATATTATTCAAGGATTTTTGTCATCCCAATCTAGACATTTAAACATCCACACAAATGTCAGTAAAATAAGTGATGTAAAAGGACTTGATGTGAAAAGAGAAATAAGTCTTTTTTAAAAAAAATATTTTTGTTTGTATTGTGTGGAGATGTGGCAGTAAATTGTCACAGAAGCCATAAGAAACTAATACTGCATTTGAATGGTAATGAAAAAAATTGTAGATAGATGTCAGGAGAAGACAGAATAATATTTAGTTACTTTTTGAGGATTCATACTTGTGTACAAAGTATCTTGATTGTATCCACCCGCAATTCCCTCCCCTAACCTGAGACATTCTTAACACCCCCCCTCCTTCATGGTCCTTATTTTATTTTGTAACTGACTGAATCCAATTAATGTTGTCTGCTGTAATGTTGGCTGACCTTGTGCTGCTAGCTTGATCTTATACAGACCTTGTACAGGCAACCAACCATACATGTACAGAAAATTCATGAGTGCAGTGATCACAACATGTCTAAAGGACAGCATTTCACAGTACTTGCCTCTATCCTTGGCTCTTACATTCTTCCCCTCCCCCTCTTCCTCAACCTGCTCTGAGCCTTGAGGGGGTGATACAGGTGTCTCATTTGGGGTGCAGCCCTCAGAAGTCACCTGCTAGAGTTATGAGTCTCTGTAGTAAGTGCTGCTCAGGGCAGAAGAAGCATCTCAGGCCAAAGATGAAGGCAGTACTAAGCCATGGATAGAAACATAGACATTTAGAAGGGAATTTGGTAACATGTCTATTTAGTAAACAACTGTAGTGATTCCTCCCCAACCCTCAGGGCCAGAACCTCTGAGCCATGTGCTGACCTGGTTTATGTTATGAATTCCCTCTGGTGGAGCAGGCCTGAGATGCAGTCAGAAAGTGGTTGGTTACCCCCATAACCTTCACACTGTATTGTACCAATGAGCACATATGGCCTGGCAGGTCAGTATTGTAGCATTCAGGGTCCATTGCTGAGAAGTACCATTGAGGACTTCCCCCTCCGATCTGCTCATATAGCATCTTCTAGCACTATGAAAGCTAGCCAAAACGGATCATGTTTTCAGCCCTGTTCTATTTTTTTGCGTCCTATAACTGAAGGGTATTGTGTCTTTAGAAATAGAATCTTACCATCTACTTATGGTGAGCAATCAAGAAGAAGGGCAATAGTGTGTGCTGTTTGGCATGGGGAGGGAGTACTTCTGGGTCCTCCCTGACCAATAACTTGTAGGGGCATTGCTCACTTGGCACTGATATTGATAGCCCATGTTTTCTGGAGAATGCATTGGCCAACCAGGAAGGGTATCTGTGTTCACTATTTTTCTTTTAGGTAGTCTTTTTGAGGACTTTCAATAGCTGTCAATGAATGATAAAGAGGGAGAGAACCGGTGGATTCGACACTCTCCAGAGAAGAGAAAGTTAAGAATCAATTATGATAGACAATTTATATTGTCTAGGCTATTTTAAAAAGAAATATATATATATATATATATATATATGGAGTTTATTTAAAGATGCATTAAAGAGAAATAGAAATGTATGGTCATTTTGAGAAGAAAACTTACGGCATATGTAGAGTTTGGTACTATCTACTGTTTCAGGATTCCAGAGGGGGATCTTGAAACATGAAGAGAGGGCTACCTTAATAAATATATCTAATATGGTATAAAAAGTCAGAAATATGTTATGAATAAAAATAAGGAGATCAGAAGCTTGGCATGCTAATATCAGAATGCTACATCCCGCTAGACAATGGTTCATCTTGATACATATGTCTGTAACATAGACACATTTATTGCTATTCAACTGAGCACAAATTCTTTGTTCAGAGAGTGAGTTTAAAATATAAGAAATTGCTTATAAATTTACCCAGAAAATAAAACAAAACAAAAGCAACCAAACAAATAAAAAATAAAATATAACAAATTAAATAAATTTAGAGTAGTCAGGGTTATTTCAGATTTCTTCCTAAATCTGATATGAGTTCTAGATTAGAAACTTGAGGGGAAAAGAGAGGCAATATTATGTGTGCTGAATCAGTTGTGCAGTAAAATATTTTTTGTATGCTTAATTTAGCACAAACATGCAGTGGCAATGGTGAGGAAAGGGGGACATTGCTCAAGCTATGGTAGATGTCAGTTGTGATATGTGCACTCATAAATATTTAATAATTGTAAGAACAAAACCATTGTTAAAGGGAATCAAGCCTCTGGCAGGAAGTGTAACAAAGTCTCACTTGGGTATACAAACTATACTTAATGGCAAGCTCCATTCACAGCAGTAGATAACCAACTCAAAAAGGAAAAAAAAAAAAGAAGAAGAAGAAAACCTAAAACAAACAAAAAACCAACTCAGTGGTATTTGGGAAGTTTTTTTCCTCATAATGTCTGATCTGTTTTTAATTTTTTAACTTTGCTTGTCGCTTGTTTACACATTTGTTTTCCAAATTGTCTTTCAGTGGGCTTTCTGGGTGAGCATGTGTTTCTGTATGTATATGTGCTTCTTATACTTTTTTTTTTTCAATAGATCTCTGTGTCTTTTACTTTGTTTGTTCTGGGTTGTTTGTTTTATATTTGCCTGTTTTTGTTTTTGTTGTTGTTGTTGTTGTTTTTTGGTTTGTTTGTTTGGGTGGTTTTGGTTTTTTGAGACAGGGTTTCTCTGTGTAACAGATCTGGCTGTCCTAGAACTCAATCTGTAGTCCAGGCTGGCCTCAGACTTACAGAGATCCACCTGCCTTTGCCTCCAAATGCTGGGATTAAAGGTGTGAGCCACCACCACCTGGTACATGTTTATTTTATAAAGAGAAAGAGAGAAAGAATGCTGGATGGAGGGGTAAAGGAAATCTGGGAGGAGATGAGAAAACCCTGATAAGAATATATTGTATCAAAAATACATTTTTCAATTAAAACAACAAAAAAATTTGTTTTTATTCCTTGGCTTAATTAATGTTTTTACACTTATTTTAACTGTTTTGCTAATGGAATAATTTTCTGTTCCATTTTTTTTATCTGTTCTCATTCTAGCCTTGTACTGTTTCCAATAGAAATACTTTAGCTATTTCTAGTAGATGTAACTAAGTTAGTAGGTCAACATGACTTCCTGTGATTTAGATCTGTCAGGGAACATGAGAACTCACTCAGCTTGGAAAGAAGAAGAGGAAGCATTCTTCTGGCTTTGCCAAATGAAGGCAAATGGCTTCAGGCAGTCTTTGCTCATCATCACAGCACAAAGTAACATTTCCAAGATAGTAGCATGTTCAGCCCAAGGTAACATTTCCAAGACAGTAGCATGTTCAGCCCAAGGTAACATTTCCAAGATAGTAGCATGTTCAGCCCAAGGACTATATTTTAAAAATCCTGACTATGGTAATAGTTATAATTAAATTAATCTCTCTACTAAGTTTCATGACTTAAGTGTTATTCTATAAGATCAACTCATAAATTCACAAAATTAGATTTTTACTTAAATGTTTTATAGTTATATATGAAAATTTCTTAAGATTCCTAGAAATACAAAATATCTTCTGAATTCAGTAAAAAGTTATTTGCTTCTTGATAGATAATAATGTAAGCCTAGATTTTAAGACATCACTCTGGAGCCATCGCTGAGACTCAGTGATAGTCCTCTTGTACAAGAATTTTATATTCCTCTCTTTGCTAATATTAAGTCTCATTTTGGGGGAAAAACCTAGTGTGTTGATGAGGAAGATACAGAGGGAAAATTAAAATGCCCCTCTTAAAAATCACTTCCTTAGGAAGTCAAATATAAAAAAAAAACATAATAGAATAAAACAAACAGAGAAAAAGAAAAAAAAAAGTATAAGAAGCACATAGACAGTCAGAAACATATGCTCACCCAGAAAGCCCATGAAAAGACAAAACCAGAAAGCAAATATATAAACAAATGACAAGTAATGTTAAAAAATTAAAAACAGGTAAGACATTATGAGAAAAAACTCCCCAAATACCATTGAGTTTTTGTTTGTTTGTTTGTTGGATTGGTCACGTACTGTTGTGCATAAGTATGGTTTGTATACCCGAGTGAGACTTCATTGGAGAAAATTAATTTTTCCTTTGTGAGCACTGGTCAATAGGAGACAAGAGATCATATCCACTTCCCCCTCTCAGTGCGGAGAGCTGGAACCCCACATCTGGATGGGACCAATGCAGACCTTGTGCCTGCTGCTGTCGTCTGTGTGAGCTCATAGGTGTATCTGGAAGGCATTGTTTCCTTGGTGTCCTCCATCTCTGCTGGCTCTTACAATCTTCTCTCCTACTTCCTCAAAGCTCCCTGGACCCTGAGGTGAGGGATTTGATGGGAAAATCCCATTTAGGACCCAGTGCTCCAAGGTACTCTCTGCACACTGTCAGTTGCAGGTCTCCGTATTTGTTCCCATCTACTGTATGAGGAAGCTTCTTTGATGGCTGAGGAAGACACTGATCTGTGAGTATAGCAAAATATCATTCGGAGTCATTACATTGCCCCATTTCTTTGGTAGAACAATAGTATTTGATTTTCCCCCTGGTCCCTGTCTACCTAGTCCCAGGTTCTTGGCCACCCATGCAGTATCAGGTGTGGGTTCTGTCTCATGGAGTTGACCTTTAATTCAAGCACATAGTAATTGGCTATTTCCACAAGTTTTGTGCCACTATTGCACCAGTATGCCGTGTAGACAGGTCACCATTATAGAGTTAAGGGTTTATTAGCTGGACTAATATCCCCTTTCTCCTCTTGCAGCATGCAGCATACCTTCCAGTACTGAGAAAACCATTCAATAGAGCTGAAGGCTCTAGTCAGGCACCAGCTAACCTCTCTGTGTTCAATGAGATGTGCAGGTCTCAGCAATAGAAGAAGAATAACAACAAAAATTAAAGTGAAACTTAGTGTTTGATTCCTACCCAGTAGTTTTGATAAGCAATTATTTCATCAAACAGCCATGTGCTTATTGGAGCAGATGGCAGTGGGATTTTTGCATGCAGAGAGAACTCCTTCATTCACCACATGGGTTTAAGCTACTAACCTTATCAGGAACTTTTACTGGGACTTTTGATTTGTTTATGTTTTATATTTCTTTTTTTTACCATAATTATGTTTTTAATGGCAGGAATGAAAATACAGTTCAACATACACAAATCAATGAACACAGCATGTGAGAAGATGCATAAAGGGCATGAATTACATGACTACTTCAGCAAGTACAGGAGAAGCCTTCAACAAAGCTTAAAACCCCTTCATGATAAATTATTATAGAAACTGTGACTCTTCAAATTGCTTTTGGTTATTATGTTTTATATTTCAAATGAGCTTGTTGCATTGGAGTTATTACAGATTTAGGGGTAATATTTATTAATCATATTTGTCTACTTCAACTAGTAAAGAAATTGAAACTAACATTTGTTCTGCAGCAGCAGAATAGAGGTAGGTGTGGAAAACTAAACTGAATTCTGGGAGAAAGAAGGCGGGGTAATGCTGCAGGAGACAGATGCCAGATGGACTGAACCTTACCAGTTGGGTCATAGCCACATGGCGATACACAGAATAATAGAAATGGGTTAATTTAAGAAATAAGAGTTAGCCAATAAGAAGCGTGAGCTAATAGTCCAAGCAGTGTTGTAACAATACAGTTTCTGTGTGGTTATTTCGGGTCTGGGTGGCCAGGAATGAAGAAGCAGCCTCTGCCAACAAACATAGGAGTAGATATTGATATAACATAACTGTGAAATGTGTGCAAGTGATTTAGATGAATGGTAAGAAACCAACATCTATGGCCATAGACTTAGAAATATTTTCTTTCGCAATTGTAAAACCATTCAGTAGAATTGCCTCTGTAGCACAATAGATGACAGGCAACCCACTTGCTTATGGACTCAGAAGATAATACATTTTTTTTTCTTCTCGCTCTAAGAATGTATTCTAAGAGTTTATATAAGCTAAGAAGAATTCAGAAATCCTTTGGATTAATGCCAATGTGGTAAGGACACATAAACCCTAAAGAACAAGCTTATAGGCATCAACATTTAGGTTATTCATCATTGACTCAAGGCATAGTGGGACTCACAGGTCCAATCATTTAATCAAATACAAAGCTTGTATCTAGACAAAAAACTTGGGTTATGGCTAAATGCCTTGGGAATTTTCAAACATTCCAGAAGTTTCCTAAGCATTTTAGAATATTGTATGGCCAGCCAATCCATGAACCCTCACATCTAAAACAGCCTTTGACACTTGAGGCTTTGAAATGATCTTTGTATCTTCAAACAAACATGTGCAAAAAAAACTGGCTATGAAAGCTATGTTCTCCCAAGGAAGGGTTTTGATGCCTTGCCTGTATCAGAGATGACACAAGACTGGGAAAAAACTTCTCATAGTTTGAATGTCTTGGGCAAGGAAAGGCTAGGGGCTCCTTCTTTGTTACCCTTTGAGCTTCTTTTTTTATATATCTCTGTCTTGATTCTGTAGATTCACAATGCCTTGAGTTTTTGGATCCAAATGGACTTGAAACATAATTTTTTCTAATTTCTCTGATTTGTGGTAGAGTATTTCTGTATCAAGTTTGTTCATAATCTCTTGAAGAAAAGGTATTTCTCCATTCTTACAAATCTTCCCAGGGATTTTATGACACTTCTGGGGCTTACCAGTCATTTCTTCTCTATCCTTCTGAGTACTTAGGTCAGTTATAGGAAACAGGGAGGCTCTGCCTCAGCAACTGATCTTCTCATAGTAAAAGAAAAAGGAGTTTACTGCTAGTGAGGAAATGAGGCTTTCTCTCCTCTAGCCCATTTAAACTAGTTGTTGCCCATGACTTAGGCAACAGTTCCTATCTTTGTCTTTATTGCAAAGGCAACATGTGGAGAGGTAAAATGTGTTACCCCTTAACTTTACAAACAGGTTTAAACATTAGACCATTAATTCACTGTGAAAGTTAATAGTTACTGCAAATTACGGTTCCACAAATACAAGTAATTGCAAATGTTAAATTAAACATTTTAAATAACTCATCAAAATTCTTTGCTTCATGTTTCATGATATTTATACATATAAAATTATATTTGGTCATAAGCAGTAAGTGCCTTAGCCAATACCTACAACTTACTTTCAAAACATGTGTGTGACAATGTTGCTTGCCAGTCCTTAGCCATCTTCTTTTTCTTATATGCTTAGAAAGGCTTGATAAGGACAAGGTGCTCATATTCCACTTTAACTCAGATGTATCTGCTTAATTACTGTTATTGTGTTTCATTTTCCTTGCCAGAGGGCTATAGAGAGTGGGCAGTGGTATGTGTATTGAGAAATGTTTAACAACAGGCTCTCAAAAAACAAAAACCAAGGAGCCCTGATGGGCAGCATTTAGTAATACCCTGGTGGAAATAATCCCACTGTGGCCAATTCAAGCTACCAATGTGACACCAACTGGCTCACAGAATTCCTAGAAATTTAGTAATTGGCTTTTGCTAGCCAGTTTGAGAGTGGACATCTGTTGGAGTCCCTGCGGCTGCGAAATGAGGTCACTGTTCTTGGAGAAAAGATTCATGACTCATCAAAAGAAACTCAGAACAGTGAACCAAATTTTCTTCTGTCCTCTTCAACATTTTATTACAAAATATTAAACCTATTTGAAGGTATTTTATGGTAAATACATACACTCATCACCTACACTCAAATATTATTATTATTATTTAATTCTGCATAGCAGAAGAATACATAACAATAAATTCATTCAGCTAATAATCCGTTTTATTCCATAATGGGTTACAAAGTGAATTTCAGACATCAGTATTCTTCCTGTTAGGTACTATACCATGTGTAGCGTTAGCTAGGATTCACTCAATGTTTAGAACCTTTTGAAGTAAAATTTGTAAATTAAACATAAAAATTTTAACAGGTACATGCACAAATTCCCATTGTCTTTATTTGCTTTCGATTGTTGTGGTAAATGCTGTGACCAAAAGCATTGAGGGAGTAGAGGGCTTATTTCATTTACAATTCCCAAGTCGCTAAGAAAAATCTGGACAGGAATTTAAGGCAAAAACCTGGAGGCAGGAACTGAAGTAAAGACCATGGGGGAACACTGCATACTGGTTTGCCCCCCATGACTGGCTTAGTCCAATGTCTTTTTTTTTAAAGATTTATTTATTTATTATGTATACAACATTCCTTCCATGTATGCTTGCATGCCAGAAGAGGGCACCAGATCTCATTATAGATGGCTGTGAGCCACCATGTGGTTGCTGGGAATTGAACTCAGGACCTCTGGAAGAACAGTCAGTTCTCTTAACCTCTGAGCCATCTCTCCAGCCCAGTCCAATGTCTTATACAACTCAAAGTAAGCTGGGTCCTCCCACATCAGTTATTTACCAAGAAAATGCCCCCGAGAATTTCCCACAGGCCAATCTGATGGAGGCATTTTTCTCAGTTGGGGTTCCTACTTTCCAGATGAAGCTAAGCATGTCATGTTGAAAACCTCCAAGAATAGAACATTGCACTTACTACAGAATGTTTCTCATGTAAATTAAATTAAATTAAATCATATTATTACCCCCAAACACCAATGGTTCTATTTATATAATGTAGATTTAACTTTGCCTGCAACAGAAATGTCAAATCATAAATAATTTACTGTTTTATAAACCCCCTTTTTATCAGCATGCATTTTTTGAGATTTACTTGCCTTAATGCATGTACCTATAATCACTTTTTGATTTCACAAAAAGCATTTGATTGCACAAAATAGCATTGCATTGTGTAACTATCCTGCACTTAGGTTTTTGTTTCTTTGTTTGCTGTTTGTTTTCAGACTCACAGAGATCTGCCTGCCTCTGTGTCCTGAGTGCAAGGGTTAATGACATGTGCTGCAACTGCCTGGCTTGCAGTGAATTTTTACATTCTTCTGTCAGTAGACACCTGGGCCCACCAGTTTCAACTATTTTGAATAAAGCTAATAGAAGAATTTATCAGGTCTTTTTTGCACACCAGTTTCTGTTCCACCTAGAACTACCAGGACATAAGAAAGATATATAATTCATTTTATAAGAAAGTATTACAACATGGCTAGAACATTTTACCATCCACTAAAAAGTTAATCAAGTCCTAAAACTAGGCACGCCTGTAATCCTAGCTCTCAAGAGACTGAGACAAATTTCAAGCTCAAAGCTAGCCTGAAACATATACATATAGTAAGACTTTTTCTCGACACACACACACACACACACACACACACACACACACACACACACACACACACTCCAGTTGCTTTGTATCTAGTTAGGATTTGTGCTTCTAATGATTCTGACCTTAGCTCTGTGATAGATATTATGACTAGCAATGCCAGGCAGCTTTTCTTGTGACTATTGTTTAATTCATGTATTGTTTTTAATGAAGTGTTTGTTCAAATATTTAACTCATTTTTGCTAGATTGTTCTATAATGACATATTGTTTGTATTTTAATAAATAAATGGTATATTATTTGTATTTTAATAAATGAATCTTGCCTGAAGACCAGAGGCAAAGTTAAAGCCACTAGAGGTCAGATAATAGTGACACACACTTTTAATCCCAGGATTTCGAAGACAGAGTCAGCTGGATCTCTATGAGTTCAAGGCCACCCTGGGCTACACAAGATCAGTGCAGAAACAAATCCAGGTGGTGTGGCTCACACCTTTAATCCAAGCATTAGAGAGAATATAAAATGGGAGGAGAGAGAGGTTTAGTCTGCTCTAACTTACAGTCACCCAACCTTGGTAGAGGTAAGACTTCTCTAGTGCTTTACTGGTTTTTGGGTTGAACCTCAGTTTCTGTCCCTGGGTTTTTAGTATTCATGCTACATTGCTCATCTTTATATTGAATTATAATGCTAGCCATCTATCATCCATATATTATATTATCCAAGAGAGAATATATATATCTATAGCTATATATCTATATCTATATAGTTACCAAAGAAACAATATATTAAAACATATGTATGTATCCAGTCTCTTGTTACAAATGTGTTGTTTTAGTTTTGATATTATCTTCAGTCTATAGTTCACCAATTCATTTTCTTCTTGCTATTGTTTGATAAGCAGCTCTCAGCACTAATGATGTTTATTAATATTTGCTCTTTTATTCTCCTTTCTGAGAACTTTGTTTTTACCCCTTCAAAAGTAATATAGTTTGACTTCATATTTGTGTCTCTAATTCATCTTGCTTAATTCTGGAATATGAAGTGAGGTAGAGGCTAGACTAATTTTTTTCCCATATGGATATCTAGTTTTTCCCCCATCATCTATGAAAATCTTCTTTGTCTTCAGCAGATTGCTTTGGTACTTTTGTTGAGAATCAAATAACAAATAATTGTGGATGTGCTCTGTTGTGGAATATTATTTTAACTAGGCAAAAGCATGTTACATTTGTTTATGCTGTAGCATATTACTTTCTGTAAAGGTGTGTTACTTTTGTTTATACTACATTTGTTTGATTATGTGAAGATATGTCACGTTTGTTTCAGTTTGCCTGCCTAACACTCCTGATTGGTCTAATAAAAAGTTGAATGGCCAATAACTAGCCGGAACTGGTGGGCAGAGAGAATAAACAGGAGGAGAAATCTAGGAATGAGAAAAGAAGGAGGAGGAGAGAACCAGGGAGAAAGAGAAGGACACACCTCGGGCCAGAAGCCAGGCATCCATCAGCCAGATATGAGAAGCAGTGAAAGTAACATACACAGAAAGGAAAGAAAAATAAAAGGCCAGGATCAAAAGGTAGATCAGCAGAAACAGGTTAATTTTGGTTAAAAGAGGTAGCGAGAAATGAGCCTAAGCTAAGCTGAGCATTCATAACTAATACGAAGTCTCCATGTCATGATTTGGGAACTGGTTAGTGGCCCAAAAGAAAGCCTGTACAGTGTTCTAGGCCCAGGGTGCCACTCTGTTGTTACTATTGGCTCCCTTCATTCTTCATTCTAACGGTGAACTGTTCTGATTGGTAGCATTACAGTAAACCTTTGCTTCATCCTTTCTGGAAATCACTATGAACATTCTAGCACTGTTAGATTTCCATACTTACTTAGCCTGTTAATTCATAATCAAAATCCCTCTAGAATTATGATGGAGCTTGTAACAAATCTGTAGACCAACTAGATGAGAAAGGACCTAGTCACAATATTGAGCATTTCCATAATAAGCCTGTAAATATACAAATGACTTTGATAGAAACGTGACTTGGTATAGACAACGGTTGCGTTGTATTGTGTTTTGTCTGAAATAGTCTTACATTGTAGCCCAGACTAGTCTGGGACTCACTATGTAGATCAGGCTGGCTTTGAACTAGTGAAAATACTTCTGCGTTAACTTCCCAAGTGATGGGATTACAGGCATGAGCCACCATGTCCAGCTTTCGATTTTGTTATTTTTTTGCCATTATTTTTCTGTAGATAACTTTTTCTCAATTATGAAACAAATCATTACAATGCAAGGGCAAGAGAAATATTCTTTCCACAACACCTTTGATCTTGCAGTTGGTATCAGCTGTTGTTGGGCTGATCCTGGGGTTTAGATCTGAATGAGGTGAATGAGAGAGTGTGTGTAGTTTGTCCTAAACTTGATGGCATTCATGAATTTAAAATATGAGGATAGATCTGTAAAAGCCCAGATTATGTAATAGTGGTAGCTAAGTCACTAATCATAGCTCTCATGCCCCAGATTCTCGCTGTTGTCAGTAGGAACTGCATAGCTTTCTATAGCAAAATTTCCTTCCTAAGCCTTTAAGGACAATTTTCTAGAAACAAAAGGATATATATTATTTTAGTATGCCTTTATACATACAATTTGCTATAACTTGCAACCATCCAGTTTTTACCAGTCAAATCGTTGGATTTCTGAGGAGCTGGTGCCGCTGACCTTTTTACTGTTACTGTGAAGCCCACTTCCCCCAGTTTTGCTTATTATCACTTGAGTTATCTCCTCCCAGGTTTAAGATGGAAAAATCTTTCTTCACCATCCCTATTGTGGCATCCTCTTGGCCCCTTGACCATGAAGACACACATGATCCACACCAAGCCCCTCTCTCTCCTCAAATTCTGCCTGTGCTGTCTGTTCAGACTGAAACAATCACCTTCAAGCACCTTCAAACTGCTTCTAGAATTTTATCTTTTGAACCTCTGAATAAATATCAATACCTCAGTGAATGGAATGTTTTGGCTTATTGACACTGTAACAGTTACTTTATGATTTCATAACACTTTATGATTTTGCCTCATAGCATATACTATCACAAAGTAAAGAGAATCTGGTGGGATTTTAGTTGCTCCCTTCATTCCTGCTACCGTTTTAGTGACAGATGGTAAGGACAATGCCTATGCTAATACCACTGAAACTCCAATAAACCCCCACAGAATAAATGACTGGACAGCGTTTTATGTGGTGTACATGCACACACACGCACACACACACAAAACTTTTTGAAAAGATTTCCATTTTTACTCTGACCAGAGCCCTATGATACTGTGCACATCTGCATTTTGCCTAACATGAAGCACCATCCTTATAAAGATTGGCAACAATGCTTAAAAATGTTTGATGGACTTTTCTCTGATTGAGAATGAACCTGAGTGGTATTCCATGCTCATTTGCACGTTCTTTTCCTCTGTGTTCTGTCTGTCTGTTCTTAGTCATTTTTGCATCTGTTCCTTTGAATATTGGAAGAACTGCTTCTTCCAGAGAGTGGGGCATTTGTTTCTGACCTCCCTCTCCAACTAGCTGTGATAGCCACAGCTATCCATGCAGTGTGTTTAGATGAGATGCTTCCATAGGCTAGCAAGGAGTCAAGTAAGAACAGTCTGTTCACATCTATCAAGGGTTAGGATTTTTTGTTTGTTTTATTTTCTTGTTTTGGTTTTGTGATTATGTTTTGTTGTTGTCGTTTGTTTGTTTTGTTTTGTTTTACCACCCCTCTCTCTTTCTAGTCAGGGTTTTTTTTGGGGGGTCCATGGCTATACTAGAACTCGATCTGTAGACAAGATCCTCCTGCCTCTGCCTCCTGAATACTGACCTACACATGTTTTTCTGCAAGCTTCAAATCTTGTGAGTTTATTGCTTTCTGGATATTTGGAGAATTCTGGAGTTTGCTAATTTTTTGGTGGCTGTTGGTGTCTCTAACTTCTATGTGTCTTCATTAAACTGGTTGCTCACTATCTGTTCTTCTCACACAACTTCTCAATCCCTTTCCAATGGCTTTCTGCCATGGATAGCATTGGAACTGGTCATCTGGTGATGTTTAGCCTCAAGTCCACAGCAGAGGAAATAACAGTATATCATGATGGAGTGTCATAATGAATTACACAAAATAGCAAGAACCAAATATAGAACTCTTGGTGAATCATAGCCAAGAGTAATAGTTTGTGTGTGTGCATATACATATATATACATATATACACACACAAAAACACACACATATGTGTATATGTCCATATATATATGCATGTAACTAAAAAAGTAAAGCATAAATTTGAAAGATAGAAAGGATGGGTTTATGGGAGTGCCTGAAGGAAAAAAGGAAAGGGTGAAATGATGCACTTATAATCTCAAAAATAAGAGAAATAAATAAAAGTAATATTTTGTTTGCTTAACATCAGTCTGACTATCTGATTAATGCCAACCAATATCAATCCTATTAAAATGGTCTCACATAGGCTCAGGGCAAAAATTACTAATGTGAACTAAAAGGATATTTTTGGATTGTTTGTGAGTGTCTGGCACTCTTTTTTTTTCATTTTAGATTTAATATTGTTTTATGTATGTGGGTGTTTTGCCTGCATGAATGTTTGCTCATCATTTGCATGCCTGGTGCCCATGGTGTCCAGAAGAGGACATCTGATACCTCTGGAACTAAGTGAAAAACATTGTAAATTGTGATGTGGGTGTTGAGAATTGAGCTTGGGTCTTCTGGAAGAGCGGCTAGTGCTCTTAACTGCTAAGCCATCTCTTCAGCCCCTGTCAGGCCCTCTTTCATGTGTGCATGTGCGGGGGGGTACACATATGTGCATGTGAGTTCGACATGCACATGTATTGATGTATACATAGAGGCCAGAGGCCTGGGTGTCTTCTTCAAATGTTCCCTACCTTATTATTTGAGACATGGTCTGCACTGAACCTGGGACTCATAGGTTGGTCAGCAAACCCCAGGGGCTCTCCTGTCTTATCTCTCCACTGCTGCATCAAGAGCTCCTTTCACAACACCAAATCTTTCTATGTGGGGTCTGGGCAGTTTAGCTCAGGCCCTCACACTTGTACGGCAAGCACTTTACTGATTTTGCTCTCTCCTGGCCTGCAGGCTCTCTTTCAGCTTCTCTACGGATAATTAAAATGGTAGATACGACTGCAATCAACGATTTGAAACTCTGCTACATTGGATTAGGTTATATTGACTTCTCTTTGAACTACGATTTTTAACTAGTCTTCATTAAGACTAGTAATGATCTCAAGCCTCTCTTTCTTTTTTTTGATATTCTGACAACAGTTTCCCCTCCCTTTACTCCTCCCAGTCCCTCCCCCAACCCACCTCCTCTCTCCCCCAGATTAACTACTCTTCAGTTTTCTTTCAAAAAAGAAAAGAAGAAAGAAAGAAAGAAAGAAAGGAAGGAAGGAAGGAAGAAAGAAAGAAAGAAAGAAAGAAAGAAAGAAAGAAAGAAAGAAAGAAAGAAAGAAAGAACGAGTAAGCAGGCCTCTCAGGATTATCTGCCAAGCATGGCCTAACAAGATACAACAAGACTAGTCACAAACCCTCATATTAAAGCCGGATGAAGAAACTAGTAGGAGGAAAAGGCAAAAGAGTCAGAGAGACCCCTCCCCACACACTCCCATTGTTAGGAGTCCCACAAGAACACCAAGTTACACAAACATAAGGCATATATGCACAGGACCTAACTCAGAACCATACAGGCTCAATGATTGCCACTCAGTCTCTGGGAGCCCCTATGAGCCCTGCTGAGTTGACTTCATGGAGTGTGTTCTCATGTTGTCCTTGACCCCTCTGGCTTCTATAATTCTTCCTCTCCTTCTTCTGAGGGGTTCCTAGAGCTCTACATCTGGGTCTCTGTGTCTGCTCCCATCAGTTGCTGGATGATGCCCCTCTGATGAGAACTGGGCTAGGCACTGATCCTTTGAGCATAACAGAATATCATTAGGTATCATTTAGTTTACTTTTTCTTTTTTCTAGCTATGTTTGGTTCTATCCTGGGTCTCTGAGCTACCTAACCGTTAGTTCCTGGCTATCCAGGCAATGCCAAGCATGGGTTCCTTCTCATGTCATGGGCTTCAAGTTGGACCAGTTATGGGTTGGTTTCTCTCTACCACCATTGCCCTAGCCTTTCAGGCAGGGCAGATTGTAAGTCAAAGGTTTTATGGCTGGGTTAATGTTTCAACCCCACTACTAGGAGCCTTACCTGGTTATAGGAGATGGCCAGTTCAGACTCCATATCCTCCATAACTAAGATTTTTCACTAGGGTCACTCTTGCAGGTTCTAGGGAGTTTCTACTGAACTAGGCTTCTACATTGCCCACTAAATGCCCTGCCCCGCTCCAGTCATTTCTGCTAGTACTTTCTCCCTCCCTTCCTCTCATCCCCAACCTATTTCGTCCTTTTCCCATCCCCACCTTCCCCCAGTCCATCCACAAAAATCTATTCTATTTCCCCTTCCCAGGGAGATCCATGTGTCTCCTCCTTAAGCCCTCCTTGTTACTTAGCCTCTCTGGGTCTGTGAGTTGTAGCCTGGTTATCCTTTAGTTCACAGCTAATGTCTATTTCTAAGTGAGTCCATACTATGTTTGTCTTTCTGAGCCTGGGTTACCTCAGTCAAGGTGATTCTTTCTAGTTCCATCCATTTGCCTACAAATTTCATGATGTCATTGTTTTAAAAGCCGAGTAGTGCTCCATTGTGTATATGTGCCACATTTTCTTCATCCATTCTTCTGTTGAGGGACATCTTGGTTGTTTCCAGTTCCTGGCCATTATGAATAAAGTTACAATGAACATGGCTGAGCAAGTATCCTTGTATTAGGATGGAACAGCCTTTTGGTACATGCTCAAGAGTGGTATAACCGGGTCTTGTGGTAGATCAAGTCCCGATGTTCCAAGGAACCGCCATATTGATTTCCATACTGGCTATACTGGTTTGTACTCCCACCAGCAAAGGAGGAGTTTTCCTTGATCTTAAGTCTTTAAATGCATACCCCTCAAATTGATGAATACTCAAATCAACCTAATCCTCACTTAATATTCAACAGTTCTGCTTCATTTATAATATTTTTCCAAATTTATAGCTGACAGATATTGAACCCCTAAATGACACCAGAACTTTCTAGAATAAAATGCAGCACATTGACCATTTGATGCTCTTGGAGAAATAGACAAACATTTTTTATTCTTAACCCATTTGTTCTGTATAGACTTAGTAAGGGCTGGAGATACAGCAGGCTAAAGGAACATAGTGCCCTTCCAGTGGACCCAAGTTTGGTTCCAAGCACCCACATCTAGTGACTTACAACTGTCTTTAACTCCAGGTCCAGGAGATTTACCATTTCTTATGGTATCTGTGGGTACTAACACTCACATATACTTCCACACAGACACACACATACACATAATTAAAAATAATGAAAATAAATAATGTATATACATGTATATAGCTAGTGAACACTTACTATCATAGTAAAACTGAATAAAGTAAAGATGACAAAAATTGAGTATTGCATTTATGGAACTCACAGTTTAATATTGATTTGTTAACATTCTTGAGGGCCAAGGAGATGATGTAGTGAGTAAGAATGATTGCCATGAAGGCAAGAGCTATGAAAGAAAGAAAATCTCCATCACTCACAGGAAAACCTGGACCTGGCCACACATGCCTGTAACTCCAGCAGTGGAGGGCAGAGAGCCAAGGATTTCAGGAGCTCACTGGCTAGCAGGCCCAGCTAAATGGCAAGCTTCACATTCAGTGAGAGATGCTTGCTCAAAAAAATAAGTTGGACAGTGACAGATGAAGAAATAGATGCCCTTCTCTTGTGTCTGTATAAGTGTGCCTAAGCAATGCACCCAGCAAACACATGAGGATGTGTGCATAAACACCTGCACACACACTGCATACACCCCAAGTAACAGCAAAGCAGCAGCTACAAAAATCTTCACAGTCAGGAATGGTGGTTCACACTTGCAATCCCAGCATGTGGGAGCCAGAGACAGGAGACTGTGAGTGCAAGGCTGGCCTAACCTGCATAAGGAAAATGTGTTCCAAGAAGTCAAAGGTTAGTAAAGTAGATCATTGAAACAGCAGTTGGCCAGTATACCCAAGGCCTTGAATATAGTCCTCAGAACCATGGAGGGAAAAAAGGAAGAAGAATGGAGAATCTGAGCTGTTGTGTGATAGAAGTTAGAGCTTCCGTTCATTAACTCAACTAATGTTATTGGTTCCTTACCACAAATAAACAATTTGAAACTTCTGCCTCCCCAACAATACTCATATACCAAATCCTCAAAAATTAAAAAAAATTTAGATGAAAAATATTTTGTCATAAATAAGAGTAACGGGGAGGAGACATGCATTTTCAGAAGAACTGTTCCTGAAGAGGTGAATTCAAGAGTCTATTAAAGATCAAGTTAGGTGTGTTTACACAGTCATGACAGCATTTCAGGAAAGGGAAATAAAAACAAGCATAGAACTGAACAGGCTGAGAATGTTCATACACACACACGCACACACACACATACATGTGAAAGAAGCAAAAAAAAATCTGATTTTCAATTGTATTCTAGTTCAGAGAATAGAAGAGGGAGGATGAGGAAAATATAAGAGGTGGATTAAGAATGAGCTAAGGAAGATTATTTTCCATCTACCCTTCTATCCTTCTATCACCCACCTCAAGTAAGGTTCCCATTGATAAAATTCAGACCATAATGTAGCAAAGGAATGGATGCTATTATAGAACAAGCAGAATGCTGTGGAATCTGTAGACTGAAATGTATTTAGCTGGGAATGGCAAGTTGTCCAAGGTGATGAGATGGCCTGCCTTTCCCACTTCAAGGAGTAGCCACTTAAAAGAGGACCCTCTATAAAGGAAACCTCAGACCCGCAAGGAGTGC
This sequence comes from Ondatra zibethicus, assembly GCA_004026605.1. Lineage (NCBI taxonomy): Eukaryota > Metazoa > Chordata > Mammalia > Rodentia > Cricetidae > Ondatra > Ondatra zibethicus. Next base: position 110,753 of record PVIU01005161.1, read on the forward strand.
TCAGTGTTCCTGGTGTGTCTGAGAAAAAACCAACACAAACAAACAAACGACAACAACCAAACAGCCCACCTGTAACTCCAGCACTTGTGAAGCACAGCTGGATCTCTGTTCTAGGCCAGTCTGTATATCAAGTTCAACAACAGCCAGGACTATTCAGTGAGACTGTACCTCAGCAAATGAATGAATGAATGGATGGATGGATGAATGAGGTGAGGAGCACCTCCAACTTGAGCACCTCCAACTTTAGCTCCTCAAGAACCGACACGTTGTTCTTTGCCATCATTTAATTTGCCATCCCAAACGTCAGAGGCCGTCTGCTTGGGATCCAGGTTGAGGAAAGCACAGTGGTTGATGGTCTTTACAAAGTCCAGTAAACTTTCTGGAAATCGAAGACTCAAAATCACACAGTTGTGCAGTCTTACCTCTCAGTTCCCCACTGCAATGAAAATGTCAGTGTCCCCTGGTCAATTTGCTCCTTCACCAAGTCACCCTCTCTGCTTCTGAGTTCCATTTTCAGCTTCGTTTGAATTTCCTCCTTTGGGAAAGACCCAACTTTCTTTTATCTAGGTTCCTGTGTTTTGCATGGTGTCCACATTCCCTAGTTTATGTCAGCCACAGTTTTGCAGGTTCAGCATCGTAAGCCCCCCCCTAGTTCAACTGTATCCTCAGCTCAAACTTCGTTCTTGGACTGATGTATTTTCTTGCTTTCTTTCTATACACGTATTGTTACAGCGATGTTAAGGAACCGCAGAATAGAGTGTTTGTGCCTAGTTTCCAGCCTCAGCTAAGTAATTCCACCTTTACAAAGATAGAGTATCTACATAAATTACTTGTAATTCATCTGCCTGAGAGCTTTACCTTACTGCTATCATTTCTTTCTTTATTCAATCATTATTCATAACGCTATAGACATGCAATTTTTTATAGCTTGAGTTATCATCTGATAATTTTCTTGGATTTATCAAAATATTAACTTTTTTTAGATGATTGTAACTTTGGCCAGTGGGTACTGTTTCAATTCTTTCAGTATCTCTTTGGCACATGCTCATGGCTATTTGCTGTCTGTGCATGGGTTTGCATATGTGCATACATTTGAGTGATCCCTTACATACCAGTGCTATCAGTCGTCCCAAGTATGTTTTGCATATTTTCTTCCTTGCTTTTTGTGCTGGCTAAGTCCTGTCAGCTTTACACAAGCTAGATTCATCTGGAAAGAGGGAGCCTCAACTGAGAAAATACCTTCATCAGATTGCCTGTCTTCAGATTAGGTTCATTTTCTTGATTAATGATTGATATGGGAGAGCCCAACCCACTGTGGGCAGTGCTAACCCTGGGCAGGTGGTTTTGCCTTGTATTTAAAAAAATCAAAACAAACTCATCCAGCCAGTAAGCATTGATCCTCCACGGCTCTGCTTTAGTTCCTGACTTCCCTTCACGACGGAATGTAAGCTGTAAGATGAAATAAACTCTTCCCTCCCAGGTGGCTCTGGGGGTCCTGTTGTTTCTCACAGCAATGGAAATGTAACTAGAACATTCCTAGATTCAGCCACTATTTTTCTAGAAGCACTTACTTCTCCCTTTTTAAATAGTGTTGTTAGTGGCCTCAACCTGCTTCTAATCCTTGAAACCCAGAGAGCCAAAACACACAAGTGTGCATGTTCACTGACATATAGAGGTCATGGATCAGTTTCTAACCAAAGAACACAAGATAGCATTTAATAATGTTAGGCTTCCTTAATTTTTTTCATTAATGCTTCAAAATTTTACACACGCGACTCTATATCAGTAGCCCTCAGCCTGTGGATCACAAATCCTTTGACAAGCCTTTATCTCTAAAAATATTTACCTCACAGTTCGTAACCATGGCAAACTGACAGTTATGAAGTAGCAAGGAAAATAATTTTATGGTTGGGGGCTGCCACAGCATGAGGACTGTATTAGAGTGTTAAAGAATTAGGAAGGTTGAGAAGCACTGTTCTATATGTATTATGGTGTGTTTATAATAAAAAATTTAAATTCTGGAGACATTGTAAGTTGTATGCTATATACTTTTTAAATCTTTCAGATAGTTCTGCAATGTTGTTTTTTTGTTAAAAGTAATTTCCCTTTAGTAAACGGATCTTGTATCTGTGATTCTGCCACTAGTGCATTCAGTCCAGAAAGCTTTTTTGTTCTTGATTTTTCTTTAGTTCCAGTTGATCCTTTAGAGTTTTCTCAGTAGGTAATTCATGTCATCTGTGGATAATGATGATTTTATTTCTTCTTTTCCGTCTTTTTTTAAAAATTTTTTTAAAGTCTTATCAAACTAGCTAAGCTAATACTATCATGTTGAATAGGAGTGATAAAAAGAACATTTTAGTTTTGTTCCTGATCTTCAGAAATCTCAACGTGAAGTTTGATGTTAGGTGCAATATTTATTTTTTTGTAGATGACACTTATCAGGGTGAAGAAGTTCTTTCTTCTGTTTGCTGAAATCTTCTCATGAATGGATGTTAGATATTGATAAATGCTTTACTGAATCATTTGATAGAATCAAATGAAATTCCTTTGTAATTTATAAAAATAGTGAGCCATCTTGATTATTTTTGACTATTCATCCATCTTTGAATGCTTAGGATGAATCCCAATCGGCTATGGCTTACTATTGTTTTTTTTATATATTTTTGCATCACAATAAATTAGTTAAATGATTTGGAGATAGAAATATAAATAAAAAATATGCTACCTCAACGGGCCTTATACACAACTTTAAATGAGAGCGTAGCGCCTGTTCTAAAATGAGATGGCATCCTCTAGTTTTCCAATGGAAGAGAAGATCATATGTTGCTGGGAAGAGCTAAAATATATAGATAAAATATGGCTAATGTGGGTAAGGATTCGAGATCTTGAAAGGAAACGAACCATCTAATTGAATCTTTCCCATCTTTATTTTTAAAATAATATTTCAAGTTTAGTCTTTTCCTTTCTATAAGCAAAGAAGTAGGGTTTGCTGTTCACTACGCTATCATTGTGTCATAAACTTTACTTCCACCTCACACCGTCACCTGCTCAGCTAAGTAACGAACACTGGCCTTACCTGACTTTTAAGTGTCTTATTTAGAAAATGAGCAAGCCCTTTTCATTGGATTTCCTCATTCCTTCAACAGAAAGACAAAACTGCTGCACAAGGTGGGTATGGAGTTGCCTAATTCGGCAGCTGAGTAACTCCATCCTCTTCTCCTGCTTCAGCCCTGCAAAGGCAAACAAAGAAAACTTAATCCCCATCTGCTACAATCTGTAGCTGCCCTGCTCCTCCCTGGGGGAGGCAATTCCCGGCTGATACAGCCAGCCGTCAACTCTGTGTTCTCTGCATAGACTTGCCTTTCACATGTAAGTTAAACCTTTTCTCTAGACCTGGACCAATCTTTTTGCCTCCCACAGAAATTTTGCAGAGAAACTTAAATTGAAGTTCACCTGTGTTTGTTCTTGGCAATTTCAGTAGATAAAGTTCACTTTGCCCCAGGGATAGTAAAACTGTAAGGCTTACTCCAAGAAGGGCACAACTTTTAATGCTGTTTAAAATTAAAACAGTGCATGTTTCTGCTATGTTGGGTTATTACTGATACATATTCTTTTTTTCTGTAGTGCTAAGGATCAAGCCCAGGACCGTTTGTGTTAGGTAAGTACTTTGTCACTGAGCTTCAACCTCATCCCATAACTAGGTTCTTATATTACAGACTCGTGCAAGAGTAATGGATATTTTTATTAATCTAATACAAAGAATGTCCCCATCAACTTAGACCATGAAACCCAATATGGATGAAAGAAACACAGAGAATAATATAGAGAAATCTATGTAAGCTAGACTGATCTTGGACTTGAACTCTTGCAAATTCTCCTGACTCTGTCTCCTGAGTATTTAGGATTACAGGAAAGTGCCAATATACCCAGCTGTAGAGATTGTTAATATCCTCGTTTTAGAGAGAAATGGTGTTGTTTTATACAAGGTTCCCTGGTGGTAGCAGAGCCAGTTTCTTGAAACTCTATACCAGAACTTCAGTTATTGCCTCTTTCTGGTAATGCTTGGTTATCTTAAATCCTTGAACACCACCCATTCTATGTGTGCAGTCGCACACACACGCGTGCACACACACACACACACACATGTGGCTTGTGCAGTTTTCCATTTTCCAGACATCCAAATACTTCCATAATCTGCCTCTTCATCTATAACCATTTCCCTGCATGGATCTTTAAACATGAATCTTTAAATCTAGCCAAGAAAATCACTTTTGTCTTTCCACTCCCCATACAAATCTAACCTCTACTGAAGCAACATCCTTCAATGGCATGGCTCACCTCTTTTCCCACTGTCTACATTCTGGCTGGGTCAGCTCAAAAGCAAAACTTCCAAGGATGAAGGAAAGATAGGCAGTGGGTGGCTGAGCTCAAGGTGAAATAAAATAATGTTTTCCTTTATTGATTTACCAATGTTTGTCTTTTAATTTCTAGAGAGCCTCTACTGCATGCAAAATGTTAATAGGAGTTGAAGGTCTTTTATTCATACAGTTCCAATCTATTCTGCAAATAAAAAGCAGTGAAAATGATTCATCCATGAATAATTCCCCCAAACCTTTGCTTATTGAAATGGATCAGAGATAATTACTAGGTTGGAGAATTTGCATCCACACAATTTCCTAGTCTCACAAACATAATTTTCTTTAGAGTGAATAGAAAATATTTGCTCTTTTAAAAGCTGTTGTGAATGATGAACTGTGTTCCCTCCGTCTCTGTGGAGATGTGGCTGTATCACCCACTTGTTTCTGCTTCTCAGAGCTGGAGTTCCTGTCTCTCAGACTCTCCAGTACCATGGGCCTTGGCTCATTTGTTTCACACTTCCATCTGCACTAATCTCGGTGTGTAGCCTGAGATTCCTAGCAGTCATTACCTTCACCTGGATGTCAGCGCAATCGCAATCTTTCAGAGTGGTTTTAATCTCCTCCCCAAAGATGCGTTCACGTTCACATGCAAATTTAGTGATAAGAGCACTGTGACACATGGCAGGGACATTGACTGCTTAACTTTCAGTATTTAGCGGGAAGTCATAGGAAATTTTAATCAGAGTTGCTTCGAGAAGGGGGTGCTTTTTTGTCTATGATCCTTCAGAACCATCTGGAATACACATGAGATTCATTTTCTGCCATTGTCTCTCGGAAGCATCAGGCTGTTGTTCCAGGTGTGTGAAGTGCCTGTGTGGCTGAGGCTTAACATGTGCTTTTCATTATGCCCGACAGCTTGGTCCTTTATTCTCTGAGGGATGTGTTTTCAATACCACAGGAGAGTTCTTTATGCCCGACCGAATGAATCTTTACAAACAGCTCAACTGGTGTAAGGCCTCAGGTGGGCTGAAGGGAGACACAAGAACAAGGTTTATGTGTAGGCACAGGGGTTATTCAAATGTGGCATTGTATCAAAGGCATTTTGATTTCCCTGTTCTGGTTTTCTAGAAAAACAAGTACTCCTCCTCCTGTGATTAAACACATGATTCCATGGGAAAAGAAAAGGCAAGGCATGTACATTCTCAAGACTGAGTAAAAAACGTGACGACATTGTGGAATAACAGAGGGAGGAAAGATGTATTTTAAATTGAGGAACAGATAAGAAAATGGTGACTGTACTTACAGTTCCAGAAGTGCATGGAAATTTTGTATTGCTTATAGTTAATACATTATCTTTAAAATATAAAAATAAATAAGCAAATGAAGTGAACACAGCAGCATATGGCCAAATCAGTAAGTCTTAGGATTTTAAGTTTAAAAATCCCTAGAGATTACATCCTGCATGAACTCTACCCACAAGAAAGTAAAAAAAAAAAACCCTATAAACTTAAAAACAACTGTTAATAAATATATACAAGTAGAAGAGAATTGTATCAAAATGAAATCAAGGCAACAATGAAACAATGTGATTTCACAATTGTTTATTTTAGTATTAAAACCAACAAGCCGCCAGGTATGGTGGTGCACACCTAAAATCCCAGCACTCAAGATGCAGAGGCAGACACAGGCAAAATTGTAAGTTCAAAGTTTAAAGGTCTGCAGTACAAGTTCCAGGCCACAGAGAAAACATCGTGAGGCACTAATGCACTAAACCAACAAATGAATGCATACCAGGAATAAAATATAGCCTTTTCTGTACAGATGATTAAAGCTAGTCATAGTCTTAATTTCAAATTGGGAAGTGATTTATTTTAATGTTAAAGTCAGAAAGTACGATTGAGCATCCTTTGGATATATACCCAAAAGTGGTATTGCTGGGTCTTGAGGAAGGTTGTTTCCTAATTTTCTGAGAAATCGCCATACTGATATACAAAGGGACTGACATGTGCTCAGCTATGTTCATAGCAGCATTGTTTGTCATAGCCAGAACCTGGAAACAACCAAAATGTCCCTTGACCAAAGAACAGATAAGGAAAATGTGTTACATTTACACAATGGAGTACTATACAGCAGAAAAAAA